>JBAMJV010009949.1:0-164242 GCA_037951105.1 Echinarachnius parma | reverse complement strand
GGAATATATCATTTTAAGAGGTCGGTAAATGGTTGAATGTGGAATTGATGTCGGACGGATGTTATTAATTGGACATCAATATGACATCACAAATATGACGTCAAGCCGATATCGCGCCGATGTCAGAATTGGCAGCAATGACACGAGTCGGCAAATAGTCATGAAATCGATGTTCAGCCGATGTCAATATTCTGACATGAATATGTCATCTCCAATATGACGTCGGGATAATTTCGCGCCGATGTTGGAACTGGTAGCAATTAAAGAGGTCGGTAAATGGTTGTAACATTGATGTCGGACCAATGAGTTTTATTGGACATCCATATGACATCTCAATTATGACGCCAAAGCGATATCCTGCCGATGTCATAAATGGCACCAATGAAACTAATCATTAAATAGTCATTAAATGGATGTTGTGCCGATGTCAATAATTCGACATGAATATGACATCTCAAATATAAAATCGGCCTTCTATCGCCCCGATGTTGGAACTGGTAATAATTTAAGAGGTCGGTAAAATGCTGTGAAATTGATGTCGGGTCACAGTTATTAATTAGACATAAATATGACATCCAAAATATGACTTTGGGCCTATACCGCACAGATGTCTGAACTTTACGAAATTTTAAAGGTGGGTAAAAGTTGTGAAATAGATGTCGGGCGGATGTCATTACTCCTACATAAATATGACATCTCTACTATGACGTCAGTCCGATATTGTGATGATGTTGTATCTGGTAGCAATTTAAGAGGTCGGTACATGGTTGTGAAATTGATGTCTGGCCAATGTTATTAATTGGACCTCAATATGACATCTCTATATGATGACGCCAAAGCGATATCCTGCCGATGTCAGAACTGACAGCAATTAAACAAGTCGGCAAATGGTCATTAAACTGATGTTGTGCCGATGTCATTAATCCGACATGAATAAGAGATCTCAAATATGACGTCGGGCTAATATCGCGCAGATGTTGGAACTGGTAGCAAATTAAGAGGTCAGTCAAAGATTGCAAAATTGATGTTGGGCTTATGTTATTAAATATACATAAATATGACAGCTCAAATATGACGTTGGGTCAATGTTGTACCGATGTCGGAACTGGCGACCATTTGCCGGCTTGTTTCATTGCTGCCAGTTCTGACATCGGCAGGATATCGCTATGGCGTCATCATTGAGATGTCATATTCATGTCTAATCATTGACTTCGGCACAACATCAATTAAATGACCATTTGCCGAGTTGTTTCATTGCTGCAAGTTCTTACATCAGCCTGACATATTTATCACATTCATGTCTAATTAATAACATCGGACCGATATCAATTTTACTACCATTTACCGACCTCCTTAATTGCTATCTTTTCCGACATCGGCGCGATATTAGCCCGACGTCATATTGGAGATGGCATATTCATGTCCGACTATTGACATCGGCGCAACATCACTTTTATGATCATTTGCCGACTTTTTTCATTGCTGTCAGTTCTGACATCGGCAGGATATCGCATTGACGTCATCATTGAGATGTCATATTCATGTCGGATCATTGACATCGGCTCAACATCAACTTACTGACTATTAGCCGACTTGATTCACTGCTGCCCATTCTGACGTCGTAGGATTTCGGTTTGACGTAAAAATTGAGATGTCCTATTCTTGTCTCATTACTAACATTGTCCCGACATTAATTTCACAACCATGACTGACCACTGACTGAATAATTGATGTTGGGTCGAAATCGCAAAATGACGTTTGGCCAGCATTAAAAAAACAAAAACGCCGCGCTGATGTTGGGCTGGCGGACATTTTTACGTCGCGGCGACGTCGGATTTTTAATGTAGGCCCAACGTCGTCTTAAAACGACTTTTTACATTGGCCCAATGCTGGCACAACGTCAGGTGGCTAGCTGGGTAGCGACCTCTTAAATTGATACCAGTCCCAACATCGGCGCTATATTAGGTCGACCTCTTATTGGAGATGTCATATTAATGACATTGGGCCATTGTCAAATTTTGATGTTGGTCCAGCATCAAACATCGGGCGAACGTCAAGATTTGATATTGGGCCAACAATAAAAAATAACGTTGGGCTAATGTCGGGCTGGCGGACATTGTAATGTCGGGCCAACGTCAGAATTTGATGTTGGCCCAACGTTAGGATTTGATATTGGGCCATTGGCGGAAATTGACATTGGGCCAACATCACAGAATGATGTTGTGACAATGTTGGGCTAGTGGACATTTTAACCTCGCGCCCATATCATAATGTTATGTTGGTCCAATGTCATGAGTTGATGTTGGGCCATTGTCAGAAATTGACGTATCACAAAATGACGTGGTGACGATGTTGGGCTGGCGGACATTTTAACGTCGAGCCCACATCAGAATTTGATATCTGTCCTATGTCAGGATTTGGTGTTGGGCCATTGTCGGAAATTGACATTTGCCCGACATCACAAAATGATGTTGGGACAATGTTGGGCTAGCGGACATTTTAACCTCGCGCCCACATCATAATGTTATGTTGGTCCAATGTCATGAGTTGATGTTGGGCCATTGTCAGAAATTGACGTATCACAAAATGACGTGGTGACGATGTTGGGCTGGCGGACATTTTAACGTCGAGCCCACATCAGAATTTGATATCTGTCCTATGTCAGGATTTGGTGTTGGGCCATTGTCGGAAATTGACATTTGCCCGATATCACAAAATGATGTTGGGACAATGTTAGGCTAGCGGACATTTTAACCTCGCGCCCACATCATAATGTTATGTTGGTCCAATGTCATGAGTTGATGTTGGGCCATTGTCAGAAATTGACGTATCACAAAATGACGTGGTGACGATGTTGGGCTGGCGGACATTTTAACGTCGAGCTCACATCAGAATTTGATATCTGTCCTATGTCAGGATTTGGTGTTGGGCCATTGTCGGAAATTGACATTTGCCCGACATCACAAAATGATGTTGGGACAATGTTAGGCTAGCGGACATTTTAACCTCGCACCCACATCATAATGTTATGTTGGTCCAATGTCATGAGTTGATGTTGGGCCATTGTCAGAAATTGACGTATCACAAAATGACGTGGTGACGATGTTGGGCTGGCGGACATTTTAACGTCGAGCCCACATCAGAATTTGATATCTGTCCTATGTCAGGATTTGGTGTTGGGCCATTGTCGGAAATTGACATTTGCCCGACATCACAAAATGATGTTGGGACAATGTTAGGCTAGCGGACATGTTAACCTCGCGCCCACATCATAATGTTATGTTGGTCCAATGTCATGAGTTGATGTTGGGCCATTGTCAGAAATTGACGTATCACAAAATGACGTGGTTACGATGTTGGGCTGGCGGACATTTTAACGTCGAGCCCACATCAGAATTTGATATCTGTCCTATGTCAGGATTTGGTGTTGGGCCATTGTCGGAAATTGAAATTTGCCCGACATCACAAAATGACGTGGTTACGATGTTGGGCTGGCGGACATTTTAACCTCGAGCCAACCGCGATAAGCCGACATCCGGCCAACAACTTATGACATCGGCACGACGTCAGGTGGCTAGCTGGGATTATGTATGATCCAACAACATAGCTTACAGCCAAGAATGAGTCCCGAGGTAGCGAAGTGACCGAGGGCTGGGGCAGAGCCAACACAGTCTCAAAGTCAAAGAGTCTCAGACAGACTAACTTACGTCAATACGTGACTGTACACCGACGGCCGACTCGGCTGCACCGACTTACTGGCTACATTACAGCCAGGGCCGGGACCGGGTCTACATTTTTTATTTGTGCGACGTTTGCAAGCATGACTCCACCAAAGAGAGTATCAACACGCACCAAACACAGAGCTGCAGCAAATCAGTTTCCAGCACGAAACAGCCCAGGAACTTCTGGAAGTTTCTCTGCCAGTCCATCAATCCACAAGGCGGCCGCATCGCATGCTACTCCCAAGGCTAAGGCCAAGGGGGCAGCGCATTCTTCTGCTTCCAGCCATAAGAGGCCTGCGAAACCTCCTTCCAACTCTGCTAATCACGCCAGGCCTACACCCACGTCTGCTAACAACGGCAAGTCTACACCCACGTCTGCTAACAACGGCAAGTCTACACCCACCTCGGCTAACAACGGCAGGTCCACACCCACTTCTGCAGCATCAGCCAGCCCCTGGTCAAATATCGAGCCAGAGCCAACGCCAGCAGATCTTGACGCTAACGACACCGATTCCAGTGATCCATCTCCACCTCACGATTTATCGCATGCCATCAAAGAGGCCCTGTTTGAGCTACTATCTGACAGTGCTTTCGTAAAACACCTAGTAACATCAATCAGGTCGACATTGATCAAGGACATCGAGCAACCGATCGCGTCAAGTGTCGCTGAATCGCTGAACTTCGAAGCTTCAAACCGTGACGACCACATCAACCAGCTCGAGAGGAAGATCGACGATCTCCAGAATTCCCTCGATGACGCTGAGCAGTACTCGCGTAAAAATTGCCTCATCTTCAGTGGCATCAAAGAATCCCAAGACGAGAATCCCACCATAGTCGTCAAGTCTCTATGTGAACAGAGCCTCAACATACACCTAGAGACGTCCGACATCGACAACGCTCACCGTCTTCCTTCACGTGAATCTACACCTTCACGCGCTAGGCCACGAAAGATAATCGTCAAGTTCGCGAGCTACCGTGCCCGCGATACCATCTACCGGGCACGGAGCAAGCTCAAAACATCGAATCAAGGAATCTACATAAATGAAAGCCTGACAGCAAAACGATCGCGGCTCTTTTGGAAAGTCAAGAGGGGCAACTTCGATATCGAAAAACTGTGGACGCAGGATGGAAAGATCCAAGTCAAGGGAAAGAATGGAACAAAACTTACTCTCACACATGACTGTGACATATCAAAGTTGCACTCCCTCCGCAACAGTTAGGGACTCTTACATGCCTTGACCAACTTTGGTCCAGACTCTTTCTTGACACTATAACATAATTCAATTTTCTTGTTTCAATTAGTGTAAATTTGCTAAATTATTACCTGAACATACTTTGGTCTTATTGCCATTCCCTTCCATTCTTAGTTGTATGCCAAACTTACAATCACTTCTCACCTCACCTGTCTTTTCTGATCCTCAATGTGCTCTGAATTACTCTACTCCCGAGCAATTTAATGATTTTGTGAGCAACCATGATTCCCAATTGAAGCATAATTTATCATGTGTCCATTTTAATTGTCGTAGTCTTGCCAAAAATTGTGACAACTTGTTCACATTTCTAGATAGTATTCAATTTCAATTTTCAATTGTAGGACTGACAGAAACATGGTTGAAATCTGACTCTCATCTTAATTTATATAATTTACCCGGTTATGAATTGATAACCAATAATCGCCCAGACAAGCGAGGTGGTGGTGTTGGAATGTTTATTCAATCTGACATTAAGTTTAAACTTCGTAAAGATTTAATTTGTAATCATAGAGCTCTGGAAACTTTATTTATAGAAATTAATGTTCGCACATGTAATAATAACAGTGTTAAATGTATAGTTGGTATTTGTTATAGGCCACCTGGATATAATATGTCCCAATCACTTGAAATGTTAACCCCAATTTTAGATCAAATTGATAAGGAACATAAACCCTGCTATCTACTTGGGGATTTTAATTTGGATTTTTTTAAATGTGATACTTCTACTTCAGTAAAGCAATTTTATGACTGTCTATTTGCTAGCTCTTTCTTGCCACTTATCCAAGCACCGACACGAATTACCAGTCAATCCGCTTCGCTTTTAGACAATGTTTTAACAAATGAGGACGATGTTATTCACTCAGGTATATTTATTTCTGATGTAAGCGATCACCTGCCTGTTTTTGTTATCACTGATCTATTTTTTAAACAAGATAGTACAAACAATTCTGATTCTTTTATTAAAAAACGTGCAATCACTGATGAAAATATTGCTATATTTTGCCATAAATTAAGTAATGCTAAATGGCCTACTCAATATGATGATCCAGATGTATGTTATAATACCTTTTTAGCAATTTTTGTGTCGTTATATGATGAATGTTTTCCTATAGTAAATATTAAAAAGAAAAATACATTTAGGAAACCTTGGTTTAATTCTCGTTTAAAAACTATGTCAAAGAAGAAGTTAAATTTGTATAAACGATATTTAAAAGATCCCTCTGATTGTAATCACAGAAAGTATAAAAAAATGAGAAACAAGTTCACTTTTGAATCTCGTAAAGCAAAAAGAAAATATTATGAATTGAAATTTAAAGATACTAAAGGTAATATGTCTGCTACATGGAAGGTTATAAACAATTTACTTGGTAAAAAAAAGAAATTATCAAATGCTAAATTTGTAAGTGATGGTATTCCAATTCCAGACCATGAAATTCCTGATAATTTTAATGATTATTTTATAAATGCTGCATCCAATTTATTGAAGGAATCTGTACATGATGTTAATTCCGATTGTCATTTTAATGTTTCATTTAATTCTCAATCCATGTTTTGTTCACCCGTAAGTTCCCGTGAGATTATTGATATTGTTCTTGGAATGAAAAATGCAACTAGCCCAGGATTTGATGACATTTCTATTTCTGTTGTGAAAAGGGTTATACATTTAATATCTGAACCTCTATGTAGAATTTTTAATTGCTCTTTTTTGCATGGAATTTTTCAAACCCAAATGAAAATTGCCAAAGTTATACCCATTTATAAGAAAGGTGATCATAGTTTATTTTCAAATTATCGACCAATTTCCTTATTATCCACATTTTCTAAGATTTTGGAAAGATGTATGTATAATCGGTTATTCAAATTTATTCAAAAATATGATTTGTTATTTTCTAATCAGTTTGGCTTTAGGCCTCAACACTCTACCTCTTCAGCACTTATAGAATTTGTTCACCATATAACATGTGCCTTGGATGCAAAATTATTTTCAATGACCTTATTTCTAGATTTAACAAAGGCATTCGACTGCCTGGATCATCATATTTTGATAAATAAACTCAATAGATATGGAATTAGAGGAACGTTATTATCCTGGTTCGATAGTTACCTTTCTTCTCGAAAACAATTCATTTATTATAATAATATTCAATCAAATATGAAAACAATTAATTGTGGTGTACCTCAAGGATCCATTCTGGGCCCCCTTCTGTTTTTATTGTTTATAGATGACATTCGTAAAATATCCCAAGATATGAATTTCATTTTGTTTGCCGATGACACAACAGTCACAATCTCGCATCATGATATTAATCAATTGAACGAAATTGCAAATAATGAATTTAAGAAAATACATAAGTGGTTACACAGCAATAAATTAATTTGTAATGCATCCAAGACGCACTTTATGATATTCTCTAACCGCAAGTATAACCCTGATGTAATTAAGATAGATTTTAATGGAATAGAAATTAAACAAGTAACAAATTCTAAATTTCTTGGTGTGGTTGTTGATGATCACCTTACTTGGAATGAACATATAAACTCACTTAGTATTACCTTATCTAGAAACATTGGTGTCATCAACAAATTGTATTATTTACCGAAGCATATTTTGATGAATCTTTATTTTACTATGATATATCCTTTCTTATTATACTGCATTGTTATATGGGGCAATTCCTCCCGCAGCAATATTACACGAATTATGCGATTGCAAAAGAGAATAATTCGCATCATAAGTCATTCCACTAGAAATACGCACACTCGTCCTTTATTTAAAACCCTCAAACTTTTGAATGTTTTACAGTTATACTCTCATCAATTAGCATCTTTAATGTACTCTTGTCACAAAGGACTGATCCCTTCATCTTTGTCTAAGTATTTTGTTCTTAATATGGATACCCATTCATACAATACCCGTAGTAGTAATGGTTATCACATTCCCTTCTCAAGAACATTAGTCTCACAGAGAGCAGTCTCTTTTGCAGGTCCAAAACTTTGGAATTCCCTCCCACCCCATTTAAAAAGCGCTTCATCCTTAAATGTATTCAAACACAAATATAAAGACACACTTTTGAGCACACCAGATCCACTATTGTAATGTTAATATAGGTATAATCTCTCTTCTCCCCTTTTCACCCCTACTCCCTTTCTTTCATTTTAGTATCTGTATTTGTACGTGCTTATTTTGAAGCAGTCGCTTCTCTCGGGGACCATACCCACCAAGATTTGTTTATCTTTAATTATGGTCCCTTCTCATATTCCTATTTCATTTATTTGTATTGTGCAATTGTTGTATTTATGTATTATTCATTTGTCTTGTTTTACATTGTAAATTATATTCTTGTTTTGGTTTTATGAGTCAATAAATGAAATAAATTAAAAAAAATAAAAAAAATTTATTTGTTTAGGGGCTCATGCCCGACCACACTCACAGGGTTGCCACCCCCCCCCCCCCCCCCCCCCCCTCCCACGGTCAAGGGAGCTTTTGCATTTTTGGACTTGAAATTGTGCAATCTGGTGCATACAAAGTTAAAACATGATCCAACAACATAGCTTACAACCAAAAATGAGTCCCGAGGGAGCGACCGAGGGCTGTGGAAGAGTCAGAGGGGGGAGAGTTTGGGAGGGGGTATCCCCCTCCCACGGGGAAGATTTTGCATTTTTATACTTGAAATGGTGCAATCTGGGGCATAAAAACATAAACCATATGCCACATTTGTATGATCCAACATCATAACTTTCAGCTAAAAATGAGTCCCGAGGGAGCGAAGCGACCGAGGGCTGGGGCAGAGTCAGAGGGGAGGGTTTGGGAGGGGGTATCCTCCTCCCACGGGGAAGAATTTGCATTTTCATATTTGAAATGGTGCAATCTGGTGCATAACACATAAACCATATGCCACATTATGTATGATCCAACAACATAGCTTACAGCCAAGAATGAGTCCCGAGGTGCGAAGTGACCGAGGGCTGGGGCAGAGCCAGGGGGTTTGGAGGGGGTATCCCCCTCCCACGGGGGAAGATTTGGCCTGTATATACTTGAAATGGTGCAATATGGTGCATACAAACATAAACCATATGCCACATTTGTATGATCCAACATAGCTTACAACTAAAAATGAGTCCCGAGGGAGCGAAGCGACCGAGGGCTGGGGCACAGCCAGAGGAGGAGGGTTTGGGAGGGGGATACCCCCTCCCACGGGGAAGATTTTGCATTTATTTACTTGTAATGGTGCGATTTGGTGCACGTCACACAAACAGCAGAGCAATAACAGCCTACACAGGAAGTACGAGGACTGGTACAGAAAAAACCCACCCCAGACGTACCAAATGCAAGTTACACAACAAACTGAGATAATTTGTTTGCGCGCGAAGCGCGCAGCAAAATTTTTAATTGGATGAATAACTCAGTTTGTAAACGGTAGAATTAACAAGTATTGGCTGATACATTTAATTTGTTCTTTTCCTTTTTCTTTCTTTCTTTCTTTTTTCTTCCTTTTTTTGGAGGGGGGAGGCTTTTTTGGGGGGCAAAAATGCGTTTTGCCCCCCACTTTTTGGATTGGGGGCGGCCGGCCCCCTGCCCTCCCCCCCCCCCCCCCCCCCCACTTCCGGCGCCTATGATTCTCACTTCTTCATGTTAACGCAAGAAGCTTACCCCACAATTTTGATGAACTTGTCTGTATGTTAACATCACTAAATCACACATTTTCTGCAATCGGTATATCCGAAACATGGTTTGATTTTAATACAAAAGTTGAAATGTATAATATCGATGGATATAATTAAGTTTATTTAAAAAGGACAGATAAAAGGGGTGGAGGTGTTGCTTTGTATATAGATAATTAATATGATTATGTAATACAATCTGATTTATCTCAGAGTACACAAGAATATGATTCGCTGTTTATTGAGTTAATGTCTAAAAGTATGAAGTCTGTTGTAATTGGTTGTATATATCGTGCCCCTACCACAAACATGGATGCTTTTGTTGATAAAATTAATGGTTATTTAGAAACTTTGAATCAAACAAATGAAACTGTTTATATTATGGGTGATTTTGATATAAACTTATTGAATGTAGATAGTTATGAACAGTCAAATAACTTTTTAGAATATATGTTTTCTTGTAATTTATATCCGATGATAACAAAGCCATCCAGAATTACCCCATGCACGGCAACTGTAATAGATAATATTTTGTGTAATTCATTAGAAAATACTTTTAATACTGGATTAATTGTTGCTGATGTTTCGGATCACTCTCCTGTGTTTTGCGTTAAAAAGATAACAAGTTCAATATAAAAAAAGAACTTGTATACTCATTCTAAACCCCTCAAAAAAAGTTCGGAAACTCAACTTTAATCAATTATATCACTCTCATTGTCAAATTGTAATTTTTTTTTCTTTTAGTGTCATTGCAATGCATGATGATTTCCCTTTAAAATGGTACATTATTTGTCATTTATTTCAAATCAGGGAATACGCAGTGCGTTTCAGAATGGAGGACGGTCAAAAGTCAAATGTCGCAAAATGGGCCGAAAGTATTCAATTGGGAAATTTGACTCTTGTATCGTATTTTGTAATGTTCAAGTTGTATCGAAGATTATAGCGTGTTCAAATGATTTAAACTTATCAAATTTGGTATCATTGTAAAGCCTATGTGTCTATATTTTCAATACAATTATGTCCGTAACAATTTTATTAAAGTACCTGAGCGAAGGTTTAAAAATGCTTGTAACCTAAATAATTTTGGCATCATCACAAAGGAAATGTTACATTCTTCCTAATAATTCATATATATATTTTTTTAATTGTCACAGAATTGATTAATCTGCTATCTAAAGTGATGAAATTTCGACCCGTTATTCGCCCTTGGTCAGCCCGCTGTGTGGGGGTACGATTAATGACGTAACATGTGTGAGGAGCGCATGAGAGCGCTCCCAATCCCGTCGGCTTTGTGTACTGTAGGTGTATGTGTATAACACCCGAACGCTAAGTATTCTCATCACAATGGCTGATCTTCAGGAGGAACTGCTACTAAATGTAGGCATCAAAGTTGATGTAAACAGCTCCACAAAATATAATGTCATTGGTATAGTGATGATGATGATGATGATTTTGATTATGATGATGATGATGGGGATGTAGGAGGAATAGAATGAAGAGGACGAGACGGAAAATACCATGAATTCATACCTCAAAGACCGGAAACAGGCTGTTGTCATCGATAACTTTACGTCTGAATGCCACACTCTCAATTGTGGTGTTCCGCAGGGATCGGTCATTGGTGCACCAGCGTTCACATTCTACACCTCTCCACTCAGTGACATTATATCTGCACATCACCTTAATCATATGATGTACGCGGATGACATTCAAATATACATCGACTTCAAACCATCAGAGACTTTGAGTGCCATTCAACGCTTATAATTATGTGTTGTTGGTGTTAAGTCCTGGGCCTCTAACAACAAACTGAAATTTAATGATAGCAAAACAGAAATTCTTCATATAAGTTCTCGTTCAAACGTGCAACCCCACTCCGCCAATAAAAATTGGTGACCTCTACGTGAAGCCAGTTGAAAAAGCAAGGAACCTTGGCGTTATTTTCTCCAAGCACCTCCAGATGACAGATCAAATTGGGAAAGTTATCAGGGCTGGATGGGCTGGAGTTCACAAAATTGGTCGTCTCAGGAAATACCTTGATCAACCAACATCAGAAAAACTAGTCCATGCCTTTATCACCTCACACATCGACTATTGTAACAGCTTACTAACTGGATCCCCAGACACAGATGTCTCAAGACTACAACGCTTACAAAATGCTTCCGCTCGCATCATAACTCGTACCAAACGCCATGATCATATCTCTCCAATTCTTCAAAACCTTCACTGGCTGCCTGTCCACCTTCGAATACGTTACTCCTGCTCAATGTACAAATGCATGAACGGTCAAGCTCCCAGCTATCTGCAAGAACATGTCATTCCATAAACACCAACTCGTCAACTTAGGTCAGCTACCCACAATCTCGTCGTCCAACCCAAGGTTCTCTCCCGGTCACATGGTTAGCGCAGCTTCTCCTTCATCGGTCCTTCTCTCTGGAACGCTCTCCCATACCGGATTAAAAGCTCTCCTTCTGTTGACTCTTTCAAAATCAACCTTAAATCGTATCTCTTCCAAGAACACTTTCAGTCATAGCTCAAACATAGACTCTATCTACAACTTTCTTCTCAAAGCGCTTAGAGGCTGGACTGCAGTAGGCGCTATACAAATATGTTATATTATTATTAAGTCACTAAAAAGACTTCTACTACTAGTACTATTTAATTGCGAATATTAATTACATATGCACCGTTATTTGAACTGCATGACATCATAAAATGCAAAGGTATGCTCAAGATTCACCGTCATGTCTATATACATAACGTGAACTATAGTCACCAACAATCACTCTGCGCTAGCTGCCAGGCTAACATGTTTACGAAAACATCTCGGGAAATTACACGTCATAGAAGGGTAGACAAATCTATTTGCATGATTCAATATCATATAATAGAATATTCTTTATACGCAATAATAAAATGTAATTAGCTGTTTTCGAGAGATTTGTATTCCACTTTCATCATCAGCTGGCGTAAGTTCGTGTCATGTGAATTCTGGATTATAAACCCTCACAAAAAGTTCCGCAATTCAAGTTTGAGCGTTCATATCTATGTGTTACCATTGGAAAGCTTGTATTCTCCCCTTCTCTCCCAATAATATGACATTTTTTATTATGGAATGTGCATTACAAAGTCAAAAGTGAAATCTTGCAAAAAGCATTAATATGGTCAAACATAATGATAATTTCTCAAACACACTATATCTTCCTAACAACATACACAATCGTTATTTCACCACCACAAAATAATAAAGGTATATTTCATCCTCAAAAAAAAAAGATAAAACGCCATTGGCATTCACGCATGACCGACTGAACATCATTCATAACACCGTTCTCACAACAAAAGGAGGGTACACTGTTGTTTTATCAATGTATTTTGCAACATTTTACTTTTGACTTTGCCCCATATTCGGATGTCATGCGCATTCCATGATAACATATTCATGGCAAATGTCATATCAGTTTAAAGTGGGGAATACAAGCCTTCCAATCATACCAAACTGATGAACGGTAATAAAGTAACATGAGAGATATGAACGCTCAAACTTGAATTGCGGAACTTCTTGTGAGGGTTTTAATACACAGTTGTACATACGTCTCGCTCTACGCTCTGGGCGGGGGACTCGCACGTGTGACGTCAATATTCGTACTCGGTAATTCCCGTTTCAAGCCATATAGAAGTTCTGAGAAGGGTCTTAGAAACACGCTTCTTATCGCGTTTCATTGATATTTCAAGTTAAGAGCAGATGATTTGTGCTCTGGTTGGTATAAGCTTCCCGTACATGTATAATTTGTCTATTTTGTGATATTTTGTGATATTTCTTCGCTCAGCTACTTTAACAGGTTAAGTATGGTACAGCTGAATATGGTGAGGGCCGAATATGAAATGTTGCAAAATGCATTTCATTTTGTGAAATTGAAGGCGTTGCATTGAAAAACGACTATTGGAGGAGATGTTTTGGGGTTTCACATTGCATAATCATCAGTAAATTTAACATCATGTAAAGGCGTGTTTATTTTTCCTTAAAATGATGTCTCACCTGTAATAATTATGATATTGGGGTGTGTGCAGTAAAACCGGGTATGGGGGTCTATTAATGCTATGAATTTAAGACCGTGGCTTCTTGTTTCAAGATTCCGGTAAGATATTGTTGTATTAATCATAACTCTATCATCATTCCGTGTTGCACTATCGGAAAGCTCGTTAATTTATCTTTAATATAATATCTCATTTGCAATGATTATGTTGAATGTGAGTGTGCAGTACAGGAAACTCACAAACTTAATATTGAAAATGCATCAAATTTCTCTAAACCTACGCAAACTGGCCAGAACTGGCATATTAGCGCCCTCTTTGACCGTGTAGGTATGTCCTTATTACCACATATCAAACGGTAGAACGTCGACATTGCAACGCGTCATTTTGAGCCCCATACATTTAGAGGTACTACACACACCTCAATCACATAACCACTATGGATGGGGCATTATTTTATTGACAAATTTTTGGATGCAACGCCTTCAATTTCACACAATCAAATGCATTTTGTTTACATTTTGCTGTCGATCTTCCCCAATATTCACCTTAATTGTACCTACCCGGCTTTCATAATCATTCCAAGTTAGGTGTCATTGGAAAGATAATTAAACAGGCTTTTGTCTGACACCATTTTTAACAGTATATGATTTCATAAGAAAATAGATATAAACGATCAAACTTGAGTTCCGTACTTTTTTTTAGGGGTTTAGATTGATCAATGATGAAAATATTGCTAAATTTAAGAATACATTGAAAAAAGGTAACTTGGAGTAGAATGTATGAAAATGATAATATTGATGTTAATATGTGTTATGATCACTCTACGATGGTGAAAAAACAATCAACCGTGTGCGAAGCACATTTGCAGACCCCAAGACTGCTCGTGACCTGGGACCGTGACTGATGTAGATGGCAGAGTGACCCGGGACCGTGACTACTGATGTATAGATGGCAGAGTGACCCGGGACCGCGACTACTGATGTAGATGGCAGAGTGACCCGGGACTGTGACTACTGATGTAGATGGCAGAGTGACCCGGGACCGTGACTACTGATGTATATGGCAGAGTGACCCGGGACCGTGACTACTGATGTAGATTGCAGAGTGACCCGGGACCGTGACTACTGATGTAGATGGCAGAGTGACCCGGGACCGTGACTACTGATGTAGATGGCAGTGACCCGGGACCGTGACTACTGATGTATAGATGGCAGAGTGACCCGGGACCGTGACTACTGATGTAGATGGCAGAGTGACCCGGGACCATGACTACTGATGTAGATGGCAGAGTGACCCGGGACCCTGACTACTGATGTAGATGGCAGAGTGACCCGGGACCGTGACTACTGATGTATAGATGGCAGAGTGACCCGGGACCGTGACTACTGATGTAGATGGCAGAGTGATCCGGGAGTGTGACTACTGATGTAGATGGCAGAGTGACCCGGGACCGTGACTACTGATGTAGATGGCAGAGTGACCCGGGACCGTGACTACTGATGTAGATGGCAGAGTGACCCGGGACCGTGACTACTGATGTAGATGGCAGAGTGACCCGGGACCGTGACTACTGATGTATATGGCAGAGTGACCCGGGACCGTGACTACTGATGTATATGGCAGAGTGACCCGGGACCGTGACTACTGATGTATAGATGGCAGAGTGATCCGGGAGTGTGACTACTGATGTAGATGGCAGAGTGACCCGGGACCGTGACTACTGATGTAGATGGCAGAGTGACCCGGGACCGTGACTACTGATGTAGATGGCAGAGTGACCCGGGACCGTGACTACTGATGTAGATGGCAGAGTGACCCGGGACCGTGACTACTGATGTATATGGCAGAGTGACCCGGGACCGTGACTACTGATGTATATGGCAGAGTGACCCGGGACCGTGACTACTGATGTAGATTGCAGAGTGACCCGGGACCGTGACTACTGATGTAGATGGCAGAGTGACCCGGGACCGTGACTACTGATGTAGATGGCAGAGTGACCCGGGACCGTGACTACTGATGTAGATGGCAGAGTGACCCGGGACCGTAACTACTGATGTATATGGCAGAGTGACCCGGGACCGTAACTACTGATGTAGATGGCAGAGTGACCCGGGACCGTGACAACTGATGTAGATGGCAGAGTGACCCGGGACCGTGACAACTGATGTAGATGGCAGAGTGACCCGGGACCGTGATAACTGATGTAGATGGCAGAGTGACCCGGGACCGTGATAACTGATGTAGATGGCAGAGACCGATATAAAATGGCCCTCTCTAAATTGGTATCTAAACCAAGTTTTGTTGATCCTTTAATGCCTACATGTATGTTGTTATTTACGACAACAATGAGAAATTATATATGAAATCACTTGTAAATCAATGTCGGCCATGATTCCGTAAGCGCCCTGTGAGTCAAGAATAAAGTATAATATTAGAGGGTGAATGCCCTGTACTTATTGGCAAATCGACAAAGAAAAAATGGGACCATTTTGACTTTATAAACTTCACGGAGAGACATGTTTTTCTTCCGAAATTGCAATAGCCGTGGACGTCATCAGATTGAGTTGTCCCATCTACTCATTTTCATGTAAGTGAAATTCTACATAGACAGTACACGTCGTTGATGCTGCAATTGTCATTTACGTACAATAACATTAGTCGCCGTGTTACAGTCTCTTTATAAACTTTTTGAACATTCTACTCCTATTCATATATATTAGAGAACATTCTTGCCATAAATTGTTCAATATTATTCATCATGCCGATTACAAGGAAAAAAACCCAAGTCCAAGCCCAAACCCAGGGGCAGGGTGCAGGAGTACAGGACTCTGAGCAGCAAGCAGAACCAGAGACTCAACATCTACAGACACCAGCTTCTCTGATAACTGAAGTCATGGGTGATTTACTTGTAAATCCCACCTTCCAGAAACAACTGCAAGACATGGTGAAATCCATGGTGAAGGAGATAGCTGATGCTACTTACCATCGACTTAAGGAGTACAGTGAAGAGAACAGAGGCGCTATACACGACCTAGAAGTCAAGGTAGAGGAGTCCCAGAAGGAGCTGAGAAGTCTACACCAGCAGATTGAGACTCAACAGAATCAGCTTGACATCCTGAAGAAAAGCGCAAATGATCAAGAGCAGTATTCACGTCGAAATTGCTTGAGGATCTTCGGCATCGAAGAGAAGCGAAACGAAGACCCGGACCGCCTCCTCATAGATGTCTTCAAAGATCGCCTGCAGCTTGATGTCTCAGCAGCAGACATCGAGCGGTCCCATCGAGTAGGAAAGATGAAGCCTGGCAAGCACCGCGCTCTGATCATCAAACTGTGCAGCTACCGTGTTAGAAGGAACATCATCCAATCGCGAAGGAAATTCAAGGGCACAGGTATTTCCATCCAAGAGGATCTGACAGCAAAGAACCAAGCCCTGTACCACAAAGTGTACACAAGCAGCAAGGTTGTCAGTGCCTGGACAAACGACGGAAAAATCTTCGCCCAGGTCCAAGCGACTGGAGGAAAGACAAGTGTAGCCATAGTATCCTCAGACGCTGACCTGGTTCGTTTAAACATATGACATTCTTGACTCTCAAACATTCTTGCCTTATAAATCTCGTTACAAACTGACTCATACTCTTAGGGATTGTTTCTGGCAAGTTTTATTTCAAGATCCATTCCTTTTTAAGATCCGTTTTAAATTTGCATTTTATCTCAAAATAATTGTTTAATTTTCCAATTTGTCTTATCCATATTTATTCATAGTTACTCAATTCAAATTTTATAGTTAAGCTGCATACATCTGCAGTGTTTATTTTCTTTGATTTTTTTTTTTTGTTGTTTTGTTTGGGTGTGTGTTCTACTTTTTATCAAATCCTCTGTCCTTTCGTTATGCATTCTTTTCTTCATTCAATCTGTTGCAATTTTATAATACTCTTATACTCGATGTTCATGATATATTACTCGTTGGTCCAGATGATCATATACCCTTGCCACTTGAACATGTGTCTTTATGTGTTTGTAGCTACTTGCCTCATAGAGTTTTTGTGTAACTGTTATACATGTATATTTAAGTACTTATAATGAGTGTTTTACTTAATAATGTCAATGCAGATGTAGAAGACGCATTACTGGAAGAAGCTAAAAATGATTCCATTTATGTCACACCTGAAAGCTTTTCAACATTTTGTTCAACCATGAATAATGCTTTTTCTACTTTGCATGTAAATTGTCGCAGCTTGCCAAAGCACTATGAGGATATACAAACTTTACCCTTGTCCTTAAATTGTTCATTGGATGTAATAGCCTTTTCTGAAACCTGGCTTGATGAAAATATTAAAAATGATGTTTGTTTTGAAGGTTATAATATGGAGCATACAGTTCGCAATGACAGGAGAGGTGGAGGTATTTCACTTGCAATTAAGGACAATATTAAATATATTGCACGCAAAGATATCTCTGTTTTTAATGATCAATGTGAAAGTCTTTTTATTGAAATTTTGAAACCAGGCAAACATATTGTTATTGGAGGCTTTTATAGACCACCTGATCAATCTAAGGCCATTTTTATTGATACTTTGAAACAAATATTGAGGAGTTTGCAAAAGGAAAAAAAGGAGTGTATTTTTCTTGGCGATTTTAATTTGGATTTGTTGAAATTAGATGTGCAATATTCATGTAATGAATTTTTAGAACTTTTGTATTCATTTTCTTTTTATCCATTGATAATCAAACCAACCAGAATAACAGATACTACAGCCACTTTGATTGATAACATTTTTACCAATAGTTCCTGCTCAGTTCTTCCTGGCATAATAACTACAGACATTTCTGATCATTTACCAGTTTTTTCGTTATTTGATTATAAATATATTCATAGGGAAGACTCAGTTATTTATAAACATGATATTAATGATGAAAATATTGCTAATTTTGCGAATTACCTCGGAGGTATTGATTTTGATTGTATTCTTGATAGTTGTTATGAGGATCCAAATTATAAGTATTCAAAATTTATGAAAATGTTTGTTGATGCATATGATCATTGTTTTCCCATTAAAAGAGTCAAAATTAAAAGGCGGAACAAACCATGGTTTTCAAAAAAGTTGAAAAAAATGTGTGCAAGAAAAAAAAAGTTATATAAAAAATATGTTAAAAAACCCACTGCTCAAAAGAAAGAACGTTATAATAAATGTAGAAACAGTTATACAAAACAAATTCGGGCTGCAAAAAGACAATATTATTTGTCAAAATTCAATACTTTTAAAGGAAATATAAATAAGACTTGGAAACTCATTAATGATGTTTTACAAAGAACCAAAAAGTGCAGTAATTCCTCTGTATTTACTCTCAATGGATTACTTTTGACTGATCCACAAGACATTGCAGAGGGTTTTAATGATTATTTTAAAGACATTGGGCAATCTATAGCAAATAAGAATCTTACAAATACAAATGTTCATTTTACTTCATTTTTGACTCAATATTATCCTCACACAGCCTTTTTTGTACCCATTACAGTAAAGGAAATTATAGATCACACATTATCTTTTAAAAATGGTAAAGCCCCAGGCTTTGACTCTATTGATGTTTATGTTGTAAAGACAATTATACATTTAATATGTAAGCCTCTTTGTAATATTTTTAATTTGTGTCTTGAACAAGGAATTGTCCCAAATGATCTTAAAATTGCCAAAGTTATTCCCATACATAAGAAAGGACCTAAAGATATTTGTTCTAATTATAGACCTATTTCTTTGCTTCCATTCTTCTCTAACATTTTTGAAAAATGTATTTATTCTCGGCTTTTAAATTTTTTAGACAGACATGATATTTTATCAAACAAGCAATTTGGTTTTAGGGCCAAACATTCAACTGCTCATGCCCTTTCAAACTTTTTAGTTCATGTATCACAAGCAATGGAGAATAATGAGATTATAGTTGGCATTTTTTTAGATTTTCAAAAGGCTTTCGACTCTATTAGTCATGATGTATTACTTGCAAAACTTCATTATTATGGTATACGTGGCACCACATTAAATTTGTTTCAAAGTTATTTGAGTGATAGGAAACAATTTACAGTGTATGATTTTAAATACTCCAGTCAGCAACCAGTCTGCTGTGGTGTGCCTCAGGGTTCAATCCTGGGCCCCCTCTTATTTTTGATATACATTAATGATTTGCATTTAGTTTCTCCATTATTACACTTTTTATTGTTTGCAGATGATACAAATATTTTTTATCAACATAAAGATCCAGATTATTTGATGGAGACTTTAAATATTGAACTCCGTAAGGTTTGCGAGTGGATTAAGGCAAACAGATTACAATTGAATTATAAGAAAACTCACATTATGGTATTTAATGCTAATAAAGAAAATATTGATAAAATAAAAATATATATGGATGATAAAGAAATACAGCACACTGATTCAACAAAGTTTTTAGGCGTTATTATTGATAGGGATTTGAAATGGAGAAGTCATGTTTGTGATATTTTACGTAAAATTTCGAAAATGATAGGAATCATGGGTAAGCTTCAAGACACTTTACCACAAACTGTTTTGTTATTATTGTACAATACAATGGTCTTGCCATATATATCATATTGCAACATTATTTGGGGATCATGCAATAAATATTTACTAGACCGTATTTATCTCTTACAAAAAAGAGCAGTACGTATAATTTGTCATAAGCCTTTCTTAAGTCATTCTAGACCTTTATTTTTATCTTTGAATATTTTACCTATTTGTCTTTTACATGAATTCCAGCTTGGTGTATTTATGTACTCTTATTATCATAATTTATTACCTATGACTTTTAATAATATGTTTCAGTGCAATAGTGATGTGCATCAGTATAATACGAGATTTGCCTCTGACACTCGATTAATATATGGCCGTAAATCTTTTTCACATTCTATATTTTTATATAAAGGACCATTATTGTGGAACAAACTTGCCAATGACATTAAACAGTGTGCAACATTAAGCACTTTTAAAAGAAAATTGAAAATGTATTTAATGCAACAAATTTAAATGCAACAGCCCTCCCTTCCGTTATCCTTTGTAGGTATCCTCTTACCCTTTTTCTATTTCAATGCTCTAGGGTCATCTATTCATAAGTTCTCTGCAACTTTCCTGATGATCCTTCCACTTCATAATTCTTTACTTTCCTCTCTCTTCTCTTCTTCTTGTGTTTTTTTTTTTCCATTGTTTGTTTGTTCTCAAACTTACTTTGTACTTATTATTGTAATGATCTATGTAAATTGTACTTGTGTTTATATTGTATTTGCATGTTTTTATGAAAGTGGTTAATAAAATTCAATTCAATTCAATTCAATTCAATATATGGTGGTAAATGTAGCTCTATTTTTCCATTTAATATTTTAGGAGGAAAAAGCAACCCAGACTTCTTGGTATCGTTTCTTCAAATGTTGAGAAAACTGTGTGTTCTGCTCAGGTATGCATTTTCAACCTCCATGTACATAATATCATATCAATCATCCCAAGACGTACTACTAATGTTACTGTTTTTTTTTTATTTGTTATCATGTTTTCGGTGACGAAAAGGCCAAAAAGTGCAAACAAATCGATTTAAGGTTTACAAAATACATTTGGAAGTGTGATATAACAAGTGGTCACCGTGTATTCGTTCTACTAGTATTAACAGTATGTGGATTTTAAAATATGTTTTTCATATTTTGCGTCTTATATACATGGTGGCCCAACAAAAACAGAACGGGTCACTTCCCCCAAAAAAGTAACAAAATGTTTATGTCCATCGGCTAGGGTGTCTATTCCAATGAAAATGATACCAGGAACAGTACTTTTAGTCGTGTAGTTATTGTTTTAGGGCGGTCTGAGTGACACCATGTTAGGTTCCCATTTTTATCAATTTGTACCAAGTCAATGCCTGAATAATCGCACTTCCTGCCGCGTCATAGTATCGAACAACCTTGCCCATTCTATCGGCACACAGCTGAATGCAAACTCACAATAGCGCGACTATTGCCCGTTGGTCGATGCTATGACGGGTAGTAAGTGCGATTTATCAGGCACTGGTAACTGGTGACTTGGTAACAATTGATACAAATTGGAACCTGACATGGTGTCACTCAGAGCGCCCTAAAAAAGCAACAGTGTACTAACAATATGACATACCTAGAGGTAGTTCTAATGGCAATTGTAGACACAAGAAAAGATCAAACATCTTGTAACAAATCACATTTCCCAAACAAAAGTCTCTTCAGAGATGTTTATTTGAATTATTCAGTATGACAACAATTATTTGAAAACTATTTCAGTACTGATGTTTGGTGGGACGATAACCACTAATAACAATGCAGACAATCGATTACCTCACAAGAGATATAACCATGGTCAAGTATTCATGAATGTACTCGTCTGGTGTAACATCTGTTCGTTTTGCGTTACTTAATTTTCAATTGAGTCTTTTAAAATAGGTATAAAGACAATTTTGTTTAAATTAGCATTTGATTAGGGACTATATCTTTTCTATTTCTCTCTCCTTTCCTTTCCTTTTCATTTCTATTTGCGCCTGAGAATAGTATACTAGATTCATGGCGCATTATAAGTGCTCTATATTATTATTATTATTATTATTATGGCTATATGTAAACTTTGGTAAGAGAAAAGAAGTTTGCATCTGTTACGCGTTGGATAACACCACGACAAGGGGAGTTTATTCTTGTGAGGGAAAGTGAAACTGCCGCCAAATAACTGTATCAATGACAATAAGTGAAATAAATATACCTTGAGCTAAACCTTGAACCTTGAAGGGTTTATGGGGGCTCTTTTGAGACTATTTTAAAAACCCAAGTTTGATAGCTGTTTCTTAAAACATAGGAGTGAGGGAGCTTGGACTACACTTTGTGGGAGTTTGTTCCCTATGTTGACAACACTTTGACTGTAAAAGTTTGTCCTGACATCCAGCCTGCTTCTGAACTTTATGAACATAACACATGCATTAATAATTTTCTGCAGATTTATGCTAGCGTAACGCGTGGGACAAAATTGGAAAATAGGTTGGGCTTGCCCTGCATGGGGGAAAAGGGCGCTATATGTTGCGTTTTGACTACATTGATCTGCATACTGTCTTGTAGCTCGTGGCCGTCTCTATGCGATGCCAAATTCCAGACAATAATCATTTCTTTTGGGGGGATATTTATCCAATTTGAATAGTGCTTAATGGAGTTTCTACAAGTCTATTACTAATGTGTAACATATGATTATCTCGGAAGTACAACAATGACTTAGCGCTCTTCTCTTTCTCAACCAGCACTTTTATTCTAAAGAGCATGGTGATTTTGAAACCAACATGTTTGCACCTTGCACACAAGGAATATTCAACCAATGATCGCTAATAGCTTAACAACAATTGGTCAAACAATATGAAAGAACACTCGAACAGAAATATAAAACATAATGATCATTTAATTCTCAACAAAACGAATTTATTTTACTGTGATTATATTATATACGATACCGATATGTGTGTCTGTGAAAATCATTGATACTCAATTTTAATCATATCCGACTACTAGTAGTTGATTGTTTCATGTAGATTTATCAAGATACAACTGAATACAAGATATTTTAGTATGGTCCATGAACACAAATAGCATATTGTTCAAAACTATTTCATATAAACCCCTCACAAAACATCTCGCAATTCAAGTTTCAGCATTCATAACCCTCTTGTACCTATATTACCTTACATGAATTTGGTATCATTGAAAAGCCTGTTAATTATTGTTTTAAATTGATACCCCATTTGTAATGGTTATATAGTTATCGAATGTTCATTACACCTAAGTATGGGGCGAGTTAAAATTTAAATCTTGCAAAATGCATTGCTATTGTACGACCATTCAAAACACATACAAATCTTCAAACAAATGAAGAATTACGTTGTATTTTGCAACAGTTAGGTTTTGACATGGTCCCATAGTCAAGTGTACTGCACTTTCCAAAATTAGATAACCGTTACAAATGAGGCATCGATGTAAAGGGAAATAAACATGCTTGTTAATTATATCAAATTACATGAATTTCGTAAATTTGTGTGAGGGGTTTATATATAATTAACGATATATGAATAGTGACCGAGACTTTCGATTTGTTGATGCACATTTATACATGGTTGAGAATAATGAATGTTATGTATGGCTATTGTTTTAATCTCTTTGTTCATCATGAACGATAATTATTATCGCAATTACATACAAACCCAAATATTATCAGCAATACAAATTTATTACGTTATACGTGCAACGATTGCCATCATTTGTAACACATTTTGCATAAGGGGATTACGAACTAAAAAAACAGAAAATAAGTATGAAAAACTACATTATTCATCATTTGAGAAAATTCTTTGACGGTGAAATTGTCAACATGTTTTTAATTTATTCTTTGTCATTAGTTTATTCGGTCACATTATCTTAATAAAGTAAATGATACATGTAACATCATTTTTTTCCAATACACAATTCTTTTATTACCCAAATAACTTTAACTTGGAAATGCATACATAGTAATATAATGTTGGAGAAACACGCGTAGTGATCGTGAGAAACAATCATTAGCATACAGCAACACTTTCATTGGTTAGGGAGAATCATATACATAGATTACAGCTTCAACTAACATTAACTTATTGACTGACAAGGTTTCGTATCCAATTCAAGTTCAAGTTCAAGTTCAGTTTATTTCTCATCACATTAAAAATGCATCAAAATATATATACATAGGAAACAATATAGAAAACAATATTCAAGAGTATCTAAAACATCTACACACAGCAATACAAGGACATGATAAAATAGTAATAATAAGCCGTAGTGGGTGTGAGGGAAAGGCAAAGGCCATTGACCTGTTAAGGCCTTTCCCGTTTTTAGCTACAACTTATATAAATTAATCTAAAAATGAATTACAAAACACACATAACACATAAAAACACATAAAAGGCAGGAGTATAAATTAATAGATCTATTGTAATGACGTATTATTCAGATATCCTTTAAACTTCCTTTTAAAATTACCTAGAGTTGGACACTGTTTCAATTCATCAGGCAAATCATTCTATAATATCGCACCTTGATAACTAATAATCCATCTAGACAACTTATTACCGAACGGGTTATATATTTTATGTGAATTCCTTGTTTTATACACATTGACATCCCTATTATACATATACATGTATTTAAAATATCCATTAAAAACAGGAGGTAATAACTTTTTTTAAAATATGAATACATAAAACATAAAGTGCAAGACTTTATCAAGCCACGTCACGGAGGGAGGGGAGGGGGGGGGGGCAGGGCGGATCTAGCTTTTTGCTAAGGGGGGGGGGGGGGGGTTTGACCCAAGCGGCGAATTTTTTTTTGCTATATTGAACCCCCGTAAGTGATTTTTGTAAACTTTTTTCACTTATAGCCGCGAAGCGTCAAATTTTGTTGCTATTTTAAACCCCCGTAAGTGATTTTTGTTCACTTTTTTCACTGATAAACTTTCACTTGGCAGCCCAAGGGGGGGGGGGGGGGGGGCGGTTAGGGGGTTTAACCCCCCCCCCCCCCCCCCCCCCCCCCGTAGATCCGCGCCTGGGGGGGGGGGGGGGGGTGGGAGCGGGCCAAACAAGACCGATCGTTGCCCAAGAGCACTGGTTAAGATGACCGAGACCGATAAAAAGTGAACCTTTCTGCATTTGGGGGAGGGGGTGGGAGGGGTGCGTACGCATCCAACGCACTTCTCCGGCTACAGGCATGATATTAATATTACAATGTTCATAAACTGATTTAGGAGACAGTCATCGGCCTGGCAGATAATGCAAATCCATTATCTGTCATGAGATACAAGCATCATAGGTATTATGCAACAATTCATTACAAACATTGACAACTTTGAACATACATACTAAAACACATACTGCATGTTGGCAAATCTCAAATATTACTGAATACGAGTTGACATTGAAAGGTTATGGGAACCGGCAAAATATGATATTCCAATTCATCATAATCCGTAGAACATGACAGAATCACCATCAAACAATTGTAATATTGTAATATTGCTCTAATTAACATTGAAATCGTGACTTTACTGGCTTGGACATAGCCATTCAGAAATGATGTGAAATATGAACAAAAATACAAAAATTGTACACATATATTAGAGTTGCAGTGACAAATGATTGTATCACAACTGTGAAACTTATATTTTAAAGATTTTTCAAAAGAATGAAGAAGGAGTGGGTGTGACTCAACATGAATACAACACGACTGGCACTCAGTTCATGCCAATGGCATAAATGATGATGACGATTTTCCTATCAAGTATAGAATAGGCTAATTCTACTTGCGTAATGGCTAAGCTTCACAACAGTGTTTTCCACATAATGCATGCTTTATAATGCCCATGCACGTTTTTATGTTGCGACATATTAAGTTCATTCCAATTTTATAATATAATGTTACGATTACAGAACTACTAACTTTGATACCACAAACAAAGGCGCTCTTTTTGTATTATGAATAGCGACGCTCATTTCGTATTATGAATAGCAGCTAGCCCTCTTATCATATAATGAGTAGCGGTCCTTATGAATAATTAAGTGCGATTTAAAGAGATAGTTGAGTTTTGGTGAAGAGAGTAGCCTACAGTTTGGGTCAAACTGAATTTTAGTAACCCAAACCTGCACCATTACATTACAAGCAATACAAAATTACAAATAAATAGGTAAAAAGGCCTGTTGTCATTCAAAAAGAGCCTTTAAAACTCATGAGAGCGCCCTCTAAAAGCTAATTGGTTTCAACGATTTTAAATAAAATATTGGGCATGTGATGTTTTGTTGAAATAGTGATTAGATAAAGAGATATTCAACAGCTTTTTATTAACCTCTTTCGTACATTTTTGAAAAGAGGAAGCATTTTAATTTTTGTAACGGCTGGTTCAAAATTATCTAATAAGTGTGGGCCCCACAATTATTACAAATTGTTATGTTTGTGGATATTTCAGACATTTCTGAACCGGTTTTGATCAAATAAAGTTTACTCTGTCATTAAAAGTGTATGCTCTTTCAAATTGGACACTCGGTTTTTCATTATCTAATACAATATGTTGTTTAGCGCCATCTATACCAAATCTCACCTATTCATTAATATACATCGAATCATGCTTTGCTTTCAGAGTAATTATTACATTCAATACTGTTAGTAAAAATCAAGTACAAAACTAAGTTCTTAAAATAGTAATCTGATATGATCATGAACAATAAAATATGTTCATATATTTGAGACAATGGATTGCACACTCACCACCAGTAGTGCTCACCACTTATGCACCATAAGCACACCCACAATGTGGCAATAATCTTCAAAAAGGAGGTAGAATCTCGGAACAATACATTTGACCTAACTATAAGTAAAAACCGTCGAAAAGGTGGACGAGGACGAAGTTCCTGTCGTGGTGGAGGTCGAGGGCATTTTTAGTTTAACATATTACGACTTGACGCACCTATCTGTTTATGTCTATTCAAATTAGCCGTCTAACAAAACAACAATAACAAATAAACAAAGAAAAACATTGATATTGCGAAAAAATTCGATAAGATGTGATCTTATCCATCTCTCCTCTTCATATGTTTTCTGATTTCCTTTTCTAGATTAAAAGGGCCGCCCCAAGCAAATGCATGTTGACTTCTGTGTATCTGTATTAGTATACACATCCAATGCGTGCAAACTGTTTGACCTAAATATGTTTTGTATATAGTTTTAAACATTTAATCAATTATTTCTCTTCATGTTGATGAGCCCCAGCTAATAAAAAGCTCTCCAGAGTAAATTATAATATTGGCTGATTGTGACATTATCATTCTTTCACTGGCCAAAAGACACAAGTACAAAAATAACATGCTCACTAAACCATGCATTGCATGTTTCCAAACAATTTCTTCTTCTTCTTCTTCTTCTTCTTCTTCTTCTTCTTCTTCTTCTTCTTCTTCTTCTTCTTCTTCTTCTTCTTCTTCTTCTTCTTCTTCTTCTTCTTCTTCTTCTTCTTCTTCTTCTTCTTCTTCTTCTTCTTCTTCTTCTTCTTCTTCTTCTTCTTCTTCTTCTTCTTCTTCTTCTTCTTCTTCTTCTTCTTCTTCTTCTTCTTCTTCTTCTTCTTCTTCTTCTTCTTCTTCTTCTTCTTCTTCTTCTTCTTCTTCTTCTTCTTCCTCCTCCTTCTTCTTCTTCTTCATCATCATTATCATCATCATCATCATCATCATCATCATCATCATCATTATCATCATCATCATCATCATCATCATTTAGGAAATACAGTGTAGTAACAATATGACATACCTAGAGGTAGTTCTAATGGCAAGGGTAGACACAGGAAAAGAACAAACATCTTGTAACAAATCACATTTCAAAAATAGGAGACTCTTCAGAGATATTTATTTGAATTATTCAGTCTGACAACAATTATTTGAAAACTATTTCAGTACTGATTTTTGGTGGGGCGATAACCACTCATAACAATGCAGACATTGATTATCTCACCAGAGATATAACCATGGTCAAGTATTCATGAATTTACTCGTCTGGTGTAACATCTGTTCGTTTTGCGTTACTTAATTTTCAGTATGGATATATAATTATATGTAAACTTCGGTAAGAGAAAAGAAGTTTGCATCTGATCCGCGTTGGACAACTATTTTGAGGGAAAGTGAAACTTGAGTTCTTAGGTAACATTTATATGTCACCAAGTAACTGTATCAATGACAATAAGTAAAATAAATATACCTTAAGCATACCTTGAAGGCCACGCCTCACCTCACCGTCTTGCGGCAGGGTTTAGGGGGCCCTTTTGAGCCTATTTTAAAAACCAAAGTTGGATATCTGTTTCTTAAAACTTAGGAGTAAGGGGGCTTGGACTACACTTTGTGGGAGTTTGTTCCATATGCTGACAATCCTTTGACTTTAGAAGTTTTTCCTGACATCAAGCCTGCTTCTGAACTTTATGAACATAACACATGCATTAATAATTGTGTGCAGATTTATGCTAGCGTAACGCGTGGGACAAAATTGGAAAATAGGTTGGGCTTGCCCTGGGGGGGAGGCCGCTATATGTTGCGTTTTGACTACATTGATCTGCATACTGTCTTGTAGCTCGTGGCCGTCTCTATGCGATGCCAAATTCCAGACAATAATCATTTCTTTTGGGGGATATTTATCCAATTTGAATAGTGCTTAATGGAGTTTCTACAAGTCTACTACTAATGTGTAACATATGATTATCTCGGAAGTACAAAAATGACTTAGCGCTCTTCTCTTTCTCAACCAACATTTACACTTTTATTCTAAAGAGCATGGTGATTTTGAAACCAACATGTTTTCACCTTGCACACAAGGAATATTCAACCAATGATCGCTAATAGCTTAACAACAATTGGTCAAACAATATGAAAGAACACTCGAACAGAAATATATAACATAATGATCATTTTACTCTCAACAAAACGTAATTAAATTACTATGACTATATTATATACGATACCGATATTTGTGTCTGTGAAAATCATTGATACTCAATTTTAATCATATCCGGAACGACTACTAGTAGTTGATTGTTTCATGTAGATTTACCAAGATACAACTGAATACAGGATATTTTAATATGGTCCATGAACACAAATAGCATATTGTTCAAAAATATTTAATATAAACCCCTCACAAAACATCTCGCAATTCAAGTTTGAGCATTCATAACCCTCTTGTACCTATATTACCTTACATGAATTTGGTATCATTGAAAAGCCTGTTAATTATTGTTTTAAATTGATACCCCATTTGTAATGGTTATATAAACTGGGTTCCAAAAGAAACTTATCACTTCTTCAGAGCGACGCTCACTAAAATCCATAGCATCAAATTGAATCATATTTAGACACAGATAAGCTATCATTCTCCTTATGAAGCATATCTGACACATTGAAAGGTTGCTTTTGTCAAAAAAGAGAAAAATGCGATGGAATCGCTACAGGTCACTTTAAAAAAAAATCACAGAAACTGCTCGCTGCGAACCTCCACGAAAGGCGGTCTATTCAGAACTTTCAATAGCTATTCATTCAACATCAAAGGCGGGTTATGAAACCACCAGGCTGGCTATTGTCCGTACCGAGCTCCGTGCCCGGAAGGAGAGCAGTTTCTGTGATTTTTGAAAAATTACCTCTTGCGATTTCACCTTATTTTATTCTTTGTTGACTAAATCAAACATAATTTTGTTTAGATGTGCATGCTGATGAATATTATAGCTAATCTATGCCCAATTATGATTCATTTTTATGCTTTAGATTTTAATGTGTGCCGCTCTGAAGAAGTGATAAGTTTCTTTTGGAACCCAGTTTAGTTATCGAATGTTCATTACACCTAAGTATGGGGCGAGTTAAAATTTAAATCTTGCAAAATGCATTGCTATTGTACGACCATTCAAAACACATACACATCTTCAAACAAATGAAGAATTACGTTGTATTTTGCGACAGTTAGGTTTTGACATGGTCCCATAGTCAAGTGTACTGCACTTTCCCAAATTAGATAACCGTTACAAATGAGGCATCGATGTAAAGGGAAATAAACATGCTTGTTAATTATAATAAATTACATGAATTTCGGAACTTTTTGTGAGGGGTTTATATACAATTAAGGATATATGAATAGTGACCGAGACTTTCGATTTGTTGATGCACATTTATACATGGTTGAGAATAATGAATGTTATGTATGGCTATTGTTTGAATCTCTATGTTCATCATGAACGATAATTATTATCGCAATTACATACAAACTCAAATATTATCAGCAATACAAATTTATTACGTTATACGTGCAACGATTGCCATCATTTGTAACACATGTTGCATAAGGGGATTACGAACTAAAAAAAGTGAAAATAAGTATGAAAAACGACATTATTCATCATTTGAGAAAAATCTTTAACGGTGGAATTGTCAACATGTTTAAAATGTATTCTTTGTCATTCCGGTCACATTATCTTAATAAAGTAAATGATACATGTTACATCATTTTCTCGAATACACAATTCTTGTGGTACCCAAATAACTATAACCATGATAACGTGGAAATGTATACAAAGTAATAAACTGTAGTAGAAACACACGTAGTGATCGTGAGAAACGATCAATAACATACATAAACACTTTCATTGGTTATAGGGAGAATCATATACATAGATTACAACTTCAACTAACATTAACTTATTGACTGACAAGGTTTCGTACCCAATTCAAGTTCAAGTTCAAGTTCAAGTTCAAGTTCAGTTTATTTCACATCACATTAAAACTACATCAAAATACATAGGAAACAATATAGAATACAATATTCAAGAGTATCTAAAACATCTACACACAGCAATACAAGGACATGATAAAATAGTAATAATAAGCCGTAGTGGGTGTGAGGGAAAGGCAAAGGCCATTGACCTGTCAAGGCCTTTCCATTTTTTAGCTACAACTGATATAAATGAATCTAAAAATGAATTACAAAACACACATAACACATAAAAACACATAAAAGGCAGGCGTATAAATTAATAGATCTATTGTAATGACGTATTATTCAGATATCCTTTAAAATTCCTTTTAAAATTACCTAGAGTTGGACACTGTTTCAATTCATCAGGCAAATCATTCCATAATATCGCACCTTGATAACTAATAATCCATCTAGACAACTTATTACCGAACGGGTTATATATTTTATGTGAATTCCTTGTTTTATACACATTGACATCCCTATTATACATATACATGTATTTAAAATATCCATTAAAAAGAGGAGGCAATAACTTTTTTTTAAATATGAATACATAAAACATAAAGTGCAAGACTTTATCAAGCCACGTCACGGAGGGAGGGGAGGGGGGGGGGGGGGGGGGGCGGGCCAAACAAGACCGATCGTTGCCCAAGAGCACTGGTTAAGAGGGCCAAGACCGATATATAGTGGACCTTTTTGCATTTGGGGGAGGGGTGGGAGGGATGGGAGGGGTGCGACCGAACCCAACGCACTATTATGATATTCATATTACAATGTTCATCAGCTGATTAAGGAGACAGTCATCGGACAGGCAGATAATGCAAATCCATTATCTGTCATGATATATTACATGAACCCGTCAAGCATCATAGTCATTATGCAACAATTCATTACAAACATTGACAACTTGAAACGTAAATACTAAAACACATACTGCATGTTGGCAAATCTCAACAATTACTGAATATGAGTTGAAATTGAAAGGTTATGGGAACCGGCAAAATATGATATTCCAATTCATCATTATCCGAAGAACATTACAGAATCATAATTAAACAATTGTAATATTGTGCGAATTAACATTCAAATCGTGACTTTACTGACTTGGACATAGCCACATAGAACAATTTATAAATGATGTGAAATATAAAACAAAATACACAAACTGTACACATGTATGAGAGTTGCAGTGACAAATGTTTGTATCACAACAGTGAAACATATTGTTTAAAGATTTTTCTAAAGAATGCAGAAGGAGTGGTTGTGACTCAACATGAATACAACACGACTGACACTCAGTCCATGCTGAATGTCATTGCCAATGGCATAAATGATGATGACGATTTTCCTATCACGTATAGAATATGCTTATTCTACTTGCGTAATGGCTAAGATTCACAACAGTATTTTCCATTTAATACATGGTTTACAATGCGTGCAAACTGTTTGACCTAAATATGTTTTGTATATTTTTAAACATTTTATCAATTATTTATCTTCATGTTGCTTAGCCCCAGCTCATAAAAAGCTCTCCAGGGTAAATGTTAATATTGACTGGTTGTGACAGTATCAGTCTTTCACTGGTCAAAAGACACAAGTACAAAGAGAACATGCTCACAAAAGCATGCACTGCATGTTTCCAAACAATAGCCTTAGGCAGTGCCTTTCTTGTCCTAATGATGGTTGAGCTTTTCTTACTGAGCAACTGCTATTGAAATTGAAAGTGTGTGAGTTGGTATCTTATTCAAATGTGTGATGCTATTGTGATTACTCACTCAGCTTGGATGAAGGTCACTGATGAGTAACTCAGTAGTGCTTGACTGATGCTGTCACAACCAGTCAACAATATAATTTCACTCTGGAGAGGTTTTTTTTTTGATAGGTTGTGACTTACAGCCCGGTCACATATCAACGGATTGCGCAAACGTATGTCAAACGGAGAGCTAAATGTTCCATCTGTTCTATGCGTTTCTTGTCGGTTCCTTGTCCGGTGATGTACGTTGTTCTATGTTTTGTACATGAAGCAATGGAGACGACTTTTATCACCGGAGAATTGAATTACGCAAAGCATCTATTCGTTGGGCATACGTTTCCGCTATCCGTTGATATTTGACCGGGCCATTGGTAACAGACGGACAGAAGCCAACATGCAGTTGGTTGGCACAGCCACTTTAAGTTACGTAATACATACACAACTATTTACCTCGCATGTATGGCACAACATAATTATTCGCGGATATTCGCAGAGCAACATTTGAGCATTATTGTTTGTTCTCATTTCAATCGGTCTTGCGGACAGGATCTAGACCACGTTTTAGAATATTCTTAACCTGTTGCCGACTAGAATATACAATACACATATATTTAATACAGGACTCACAGGTTCGGTTCAAATCTTGGATAGACTAAAGAGAAAGGATTAAGTAGAGCGGTAGAGATACGAATGTTGCTCATCCTAGTATTCATGCAAGAATCTTGCAATTTAGGCCTTTTTGAATGAAACATTTGGGTAACATAATCCCAGTTTCATTTCCGACAAGGCGAATGTATTATTTCCAACGCTTTATGACTGAATCAAATTTGAAGAAAACAAATGTATGTGATCACTGTAATACAACTTTCATGCAGGAATCCTTAAAATAATGTATTATACATGAGGAGTGACTATCATCCACATATCCATACATAATAATGTACTGTATATAATTATGTCTATTTTGATTATATTATGTATGTGGTGTCATCAGGAAGGCTGTATGTAAATTGGTATAACGTCCAGTGATCACCCGGGGTGTTAATTTGTAAACAACTTGAGCCCCGTTGCAGAAAGAGATACAATCGATTGTAAGTTACGATTGATCGTAAGTCAGAACATTTACGCGTTTCAACCAATCAGATGTGCGCATCTAGAACACGTGATCTGACTTACGATTAATTGCAACTTACAATCGATTGTATCTCTTTCTGCAACGGGGCCTAGATCATTATTGGTGTTACGAGACCTGAGCCCCGTTACGGATAGAGCAGCGATCGATTGTAAATTTGCAATAAATGGCAAGGCAGAAAATGATTATGCACATTTGTACCAATCCGATTTGCCCATCTAGACAAACGGTCTGACTTGAAATTAATCGCAACTTTAGCATCGTTTGTAACTCTTTCTGCAACGGGGCCCTGGGCGCCCGAATTTGTTCAAACCTCCTATAATACCTGGTTCAAGGAATGTGTCCTTCCTCCAACACTGAACTTGAAGTTACATCGGGATGCTTTTTGTTGGGTTGGTTTGATGTGGTGGGGTGATTAGGGTTCACTGCATCTTTGAGTGAAGCTTACATGTTGGTAGTCACTAATGGACGGGTGGTGCTGGATGGTTAAGTGGATGAGGCTGAAGGATTTGGTCTAAATGGATTATTTGGTTTGACTGGGTGATGTTAAATATAAATCCTCAAGAAGTACAATCAAATATTCTTGACTCAATTTGTGTCCCTGACTTCATAAAAGCCTGTTCATCTACTTTTTTACACAAATTCATTACGTCCAAATCACGTTCGCCAAAACCTCACCTTGAAGTGAGGTGCTTAGATTTTACCACTCGAGCCTGCTTTCAGTAGGTTTGTATCAGGGATAGCACTTTCTTATCACTATGGGCATTAAGGGAATCAAACACAGCGTGAGTTTGTTGACAGTAATGATAAAACTGTCAGAAACTGATAGAATTTGGTCTATCGAGGTAGGAAAATGATATAGGCTAACGTGATAATCACGTCATGTGTAAAGAATTTTGTATTAATAACTCTGCGTTTTGCTGATATGTAAATACAATTTACACCTTTGTTTTGTTTGATATTCGTTTTTGGAGATGTGTTTTTTTGTGTGCCTAACTCGTACACTTATTTAAAATACCTAATTTGTTGGGGAAAAGCCTATGATAGGTCAATGGCCTCTGCTTTTCCCTCCACATTTTGAATATTGTTATATTGTACATTTTGTGTGTATTTTAAATGTCATAATTGTGTAATGTTTGTATGTTTTGATTCAAATTCTTGGAAATAAACGAAATCAAAATGAAATGAAATTTGGAACAACTCGGTGGTTAGGTGTATCCGGGTGTGGCTGAGTAGTCTAATGCTCATGGGTGGGTGAACAAGGACGGAGATTCGGATGAAGCTGGGCGGTTAGGTGAAACCGAATGGTTAGGTGGAACTAAATGGTCGGATGTATTTGGATGTCTGCCTGTGCAGAAGTGGCTGGTTGGTTCTGGGATTGCGTTGGATAATAATACATTTGTAAATTGTTTGGATTGTAACAAATGGTTAGGTGGTTGTGTATTGGCTGGTCTTGTTGGTTGTAGTGCGATGATGAGCGCCTACTTGTGCGGGAACTGTTGACTGTCGATATGAATGGTTGAGAATTGCACTGTGTTTTCGTATAAAGCTGGGTAGTTTCAATGTCTGTTTGTGTGTCGCTAGATAGTTGTGGAAAACTATTGGATAAGGTTTGTACGACTTTTTTTAATGGGTAAATTTGTTTGACTGACAGGACGTTTTTTTATCGGTAGATGGGTTAATGGTTTATTTGAGCTTGATGGTTGGTTCTGGATAGCTGTGTGGACAGCGAGATGTGAAAGCTGTTGGGCATCTTCAGTTGGAAGCTGTTTATCTTGATGTGAAGGTGAGGCGTGTTCATCTAATATCTCCTCAGGGCAAGCATCGGATCTGGAGTCATGATCAGGAACATGAGGATACCTAGTCCTCAATGGCGAAGTTTGATTCGAGTCGGACACTTCAGGGGAAGAGGAGGAAAGTTCATCCTGTGGCGCCTCAGAATTAGCGTTAATTCTGCAGTCAGGTTTAGGAAAGTTCTGACCGCTGCTCTTCGGTGACGAAGTGTGACTGAAGTCGGAGTCTTCAGATGAAGGGAAAGTCGGTGCATATTGTGTGTCCTCAGTACTGGTATCGCTTTTTTAGTCAGGTGAGTTGCTTTTCGATGATGAAGACTATTAGACCGGCAGCCCAGAGGTATTTTGTGCATCGAAAAGCGTACTGATTGTTGAACATATGAATATTTAGAGGAGAATGTAATAAATCCAATAATATGAGTCTCCCGGAGTGTACCCGTGGATAAAGGGGTCCTTTGCGCCTCCAAAGTTTGGCCCCTGGGGATTGTCCGATGCTTCTATTTGTTTGCGAATGTACCGTGTTCAACATCGCTGACTGCGGGGAGAGCGAAACAGATTACAAAGTGATCGCTGATGCGTATCTGGCAATTTCGGAAAAGTTTACGTTGCCTGTTTTGAAAGACGAAATACACGTTGATGCATTGGGGATTATATCCAAAACCTCTTGCAACTTAACAAATATGTCTTGCGCCTGGAGCTGCTGCTAAAGTGATAGCCCCGGTACAAGGCCCACATTTTTTTCTCGTAATGTGGCACAATCTCCTAGACATGGTGCACCAATCGCTACCACAAACCCTCCTGCCCCCACTAGGTTAGTCATGAATGATACACATCCCGCCTCTCCCATCACACGGCCGAGGTTATCTAAGAAGGTGAAGGTATAGACAAAGTGCAAACACCATTAGGTAGTATGCATTCGAAGAATAGGATGGAGACAGGCAATGTGAACTCAACTATAGCTATGTCTTCCCTTGATTTCTTAACATTTATTACATTCCTAATAAATAAAGTTTGGAAAAGGAAACGACCCACTCGAACAGAATAAGACTGGTGGTCGAAGCGGCTAGGCAATGCCTAGGTATTCATGCCATTTCTCCGGAAATGATCCATGCCCGACTAGCAGTATGAGTTCTATTCGCCCACTCTCTGTTTCATTTGTTTTTGTATTTTTTGATATATTTTACTCGCTTATTATTCATGATGAGTTTTGTGCAATGGAATGCTCAAAGCATGATTGCACATGGATATGAATTTCATTATTCGTTGGTAGAATCGGTATTGGATAAGTATAGTTTGTGTACAAGAAACTTGGTATAATGATTATAATGCTGTAAAATTCCCAGATTATACTTGCGTTCTTAACAATAGAAACGGGGGACGAGGTGGTCTGGCGTTATATATTCATAAGTAAATTATTTTTAAAAAGGGTTCAGACACCAGTTGAAAAAGAATATTTAATAATTGAGTAATATTTACCTAATATCTTATACATTTGTTTAACCCTAGTAAGAAAATGAATGTGTAAAGTTAAATGAGATGATAATGGATTGTCAAAAAAGGTTATCATTTGTGGAGATTTTAATGCACACAATACATTATTGGGTAGTGTTAATATGGATGCTAATGGCAGAATTGTGGAGGACTTTATTCAGAATAATGATTTGGGATTTGATATTATTGAATGTTGGGTCTCATACACGACTTGATCCTCACACATGACAATTTTCTGCTTTAGATTTGACTATAGTATCACAAGAATTAGCATTAATTGCCGAGTGGCATGTGATAGATGATTTGGGGGTGATCACTTAGTTATAAGTTATAACTTTAAGTTAGGACCGGTTAAAAATAATTACCCAAAAAAAATATCTCAAGTAAAATGGTCATTTAAGGACGCAAATTGGGAATTGTATAGAAAGGAAGTTATTAAACAATATAATGTATTGGACCAGTCTGAATATAAAATGTTGAATATTCAGGGGAAATATGATTATTTTGTGCAATCAGCGTTATTATCCGCTGATATTATGCTTGCAAAGAAAGGAAAGAAGCACCAATATTTGAGCCCCGTTTCATGGTGGAATGAGGAATGCCAAATGGTTGAGAAACGCAGCTAAAATAAATTTGAGAAGAAAGCATTGTTAATTGAGGACCTTGAAGTTTATATGAAGAAAAAGGCATTTACACAAAAAGTTTTTAAAAAAAGTGCAGAAAAAATATTGGTATAAATATTGTAAACCTTTCTCTCGCACGACCGATATTTCTATGGTGCGGAAGAATGTAAAATGTATGAGAAATGATCAATCACGTAATATTCCTGTCATTACTGTATTTACCGGCGTAATCGCCGCATACTTTTTCCTCGAAAAAAACAAGCAAAGTTGGGGTGCGGCGCATACGCGGCGATAGTCAAATTTTCACTCTTGACTGACCTCAAAACAACACATTTCAGCATGTGTGGGACTATTGGTTGTATTGCACTGTATTGTATTGGGTGATAAAACATTATTTAGCCAAATTGTCTACGTTTACCCTGGCCTAGAATGGTTTCTCACCTTTTTTTGCCGATATTTGCTAAATCCGATACGTTTTTAACTTCAAAATTACGAAACAAATGCACTGCCAGCGCCGCGCTTGCCTGTCATCGATCTAGCTACGTGCGTTATCAGGTTATGGATGCAGCGCATGATCGCATGATAAAGATAATGGTTACTAAATGGTTTTGGCAAAGACAGCAGAGCTACGCGATTGACTCGATGTACAAACGTTTACGTACGTAAATATTTGTACATGTACATGCGTAAGCCGACAATCTCGTAAGTGCTGGCAATCTCATAATACATGTAGCGCTAGAGTTCTCATTCCTATTCAGGAAAACTATATTTTTGCTCGAAACTAAGGTAATTCTGAATATTTTGTAACTATATTTTCGTAAATATTGTTAAAGAAATATATCAAGATGAGGAGAAACATTTAGAAAACCATTAAATTCCCGCTTTTTTTGTCGCCAGTTTTCCTAGCGGACTTTTCTCCCACTTTTTTTTTTCAATTTCAATGCTCAAAGTCGGCATGCGGCGTTTACGCGGATGCGGCGATTACGCCAGTAAATACGCCGGTAAATTCCAGAAAAATCAGAGTCTCCTATTATAAATGCTATAGATAAAGCAAACATCTTTTTGGAAACATTTTCTAGTGTTGACGCTAGATTAAAAGGAGACGATTTTAATAGAAGGGATGAATTTGAACAGGAAGTTATTGATAAGCTTAATTTAACTAAAGAAAGTGATAATGTATTGAATGAAAATTTTACACTAACTGAATTGGAAAAACCATTAAATTCCCGCTTTTTTTGTCGCCAGTTTTCCTAGCGGACTTTTCTCCCACTTTTTTTTTTTCAATTTCAATGCTCAAAGTCGGCATGCGGCGTTTACGCGGATGCGGCGATTACGCCAGTAAATACGCCGGTAAATTCCAGAAAAATCAGAGTCTCCTATTATAAATGCTATAGATAAAGCAAACATCTTTTTGGAAACATTTTCTAGTGTTGACGCTAGATTAAAAGGAGACGATTTTAATAGAAGGGATGAATTTGAACAGGAAGTTATTGATAAGCTTAATTTAACTAAAGAAAGTGATAATGTATTGAATGAAAATTTTACACTAACTGAATTGGAAAAGAGTGTATCTGAGATGAAGGATTCAGCGCCCGGGCAGGATGGAATATTACTTATACTGATTAGACAGCTGCCAGATATAGCTTACCATTATTTGTTTAATGAGATTTGGGATATGCTCCATCCTGCCCGCTCAGTGATTACATGCCATTCTCATCCAAGTACCAAAAGCTGGAAGAGATTCATCAAACCCTTTATCGTACAGACCTATCTCATTAACTACAGTTTTTTGTAAAAATTATGGAGAGGATGGTTACAAAGCGTATAACATGGTTTATTGAAAAATATGATGTGATTACTCCCTTCTTACAATCGGGTTTCCGAAACGAGAGGAGTACAATGGACCAAATTATTAGATTAGAAACTGATATTCATAAAGCCTTATTGAATAAAGAGTACACTTTCGCATAGGAGTTGATATGGAGAAAGGGTATTATATATAAAATGTATGAAGCAGGTTTAAGAGGCAATATTTTGAAATGGGTCGAGGAAATTTTTTTAGCCGGAGAACCGTTCAAGTTAGAGTAGATCGAACATTGTCAAATGGTAAGGAAGTATTACAAGGAATCCCGCTGGGAAGTGATACTAGTCCGCTGCTTTTAAGGTTTATGTTAAATGATCTTCAATATTTGAATAAAAAAGTGAATATTTCATTTTATATTCCACATACTAAGAATCTTGCTCTACGATTGGTCAAAAGGTAATCACGTGATGAAACATAGTTTCGCGCATCATTGATGGGAGAAGAAAATTTTGTTACACTGTGTAGATATCTTGGGTCAAAGTGCGTTGCACTCACTAGATACTACCTCGCGGTTGCATTGAATCGACTGTGGATCAGTTTGTGGCTATTCGAATTCCGTACTATTGTTATGTAGTGGTTGTATTCAACACCCTCCCCCCTTCTTAGTAAAAGTACCAGTACCCTCACACGCCCCTTTAGGATAATATCTGTACACTATTGACCCTCCAAAGTAAAATAATCCTACCCAAGCACTGTTGTTTTATAATCAACATTATCTCCCAAGCTTGAAAGATTAGACTCCCGTTAAAAAAACTCTTGTCCACTTGTTATTTGTTTATAAATCTGATTTCCCCTCCAATGTAATAACAATTTCTGATGTCGCCGCTCCTTCTCATCTATCATGGGAAACATTTTGACCCTGCTCTGGAACACATGGGATAAGATGACATGTGCTTTGATTAAGAAGAAGTATATATTGATGTGTACCTCTGGTATCAGGAGGAGTGCTGCTCAGACCGTCACTGAGCTAGCACATGTGCTTAATTATTCTGACTACTTATAATTATACCATAGCCTACTACTGTTTCATGTGATAACTTTTTGAGGACTCCAAAGTTTGGAGTTTGAATAAAGACTATAATATTACTGCGGAATGATATGACTCCTTGCTGCTTCATTTAAGTACATGTACCTCTCCTACTGCCAATACCATTATTATCCGATCCCAACACAACACTATTATGCAGCAGACCTACCACACGGTACCGGGTACGGTAGGTCTGCTGCATTTAGTACGGGATTTGAATAGCCACACACTCCACAGTCAAATCAATGCAACCGCGGGGTACAGGTGATGTGTGACGCGAATTACAAATGCAATGAACCTGTTGAGAAACAGGAAGAAGTTGAAGGAGAAAAAGACTGGAATATCAATCTACGAAGACCTCACCACAGCCAACCGAATGCTCCTTTGGGAGGCATTCAAGATTTGCAGCAACCAAGACAACAAGGCCACAACAGCGTGGTCCATGGATGGCAGGATTATTGTAGCAGTACAAGGTACGAACAACAAGACAATCAAAAAACAGATCCACTCGAAAGAGGACTTATTGAACATTAACTGACATGAACATACACGAACAACCATGACCAAACATTGCTCTAGCGGCTAATGTACAAACTGTCACCAGCATTGCCCTGTTATTTTTATATCCATTTTATGGATCAATAAAGTTTTATCCAGGTTAATGGATTGTTTTAGTAAAACGCGTAACCACCACCAGTCCACTATTATTGTTATTACATTTAACTATTTTGAACTGCTTTAAATACATTTGTTTAGGTTTCTGTTTTAGTTTAGTTTAGTTGTAAGCTTTGATCGTGATTTTGTTTGTATGTTTGCCTTTTTTGTGTCATGTACCTAGGGTTATTTTTTACTACTTGGACCAGATAGTTACTGTTATACATCTGAAAGATTTAATTCATGTTTAAACTCGTTTAAAGCTCATTCTAAAGTGTATTTTACATCTAGTATTCTTCATATTAATTGTCGTAGTCTTAGTAAGAATTATGATGCAATATGTTCGCTTTTAGATAGTATTAATGTGCAGTTTTCTGCAATAGGTTTTACTGAAACTTGGATTAAGGAGGCTGACTCGTTTTATAAGTGTAACAATTATTCGTTTTTATTGAACTATGTTGAATGAAAGGCAAGGTAAGAGAGGAGGAGGCGTAGGAATATTATTAAATGATAAAGTAAAATATAAACAACGCACAGATTTAGATGTTAATAATGATTGTTTTGAGTCAATATTTTTTTTTATGGAAAAGGTAAAAGAGAATTTTTTAATTGGTGTAATCTACAGCCCTTACTAATCAACCAGTGCAATCATTTTAAATATTTTAGAAGAAGTTTTGAATGTTGTACATAGAGAAAATAAAGATATATATTTAATGGGTGATTTTAATATTAATTTATTTCATGTTAAATTTTTGCCAATCTGTTAATGATTTTTTAGATTTATTGATGACAAATTTTGTATATCCTATGATTCATTGCCCCACTCGAATTACAGATTGGTCTTGTACTTTAATTGATAATATATTTACAAATCATTTAGAAGATGTTTGGTGTGGAACAATTATAAGTGATGTGAGTGACCATTTGCCAGTATTTTTAATAAATACAAAACAGAGTATACAAGATGGAGATAATGCCTTCGTTATACGCGATATAAATGAAGAAAATATTGGGAAATTTGTTTATGAAATTTATAATTTTGATTGGTCTTCATGTTCTAATGATCCTAACTATAACTATGAACGTTTTGTAAAGCGATATATTCATATTTTTAATATTTTTAGGTTGAAATATACGTTTTAATTCCTGTACAGCTATTTTTAATCCTATAACACCCACAGAAATAGTTGATATTGTAAAAAAATTAAAGAATAATAAAAGTTGTGGCCATGATGATGTAAGTGTTAGTTATTCATGTTATTTCATGCCCTTTAAGTGCAATATTTAATATGTCTTTGTCTAAAGGTGTAGTACCAGAAAAATTGAAACTTGCCAAGGTTATTCCTGTTTTAAAAAAAGGTACTAAAGAAAATGTGTCTAATTATAGACATATTTCTATACTTCCTGTTTTTTTCTAAAATTTTAGAAAGAGCTGTTTATAATCGCCTTTTTATGTTTTTAAATACGTGTAATATTATTACTGACTGTCAATATGGATTTAGGCCTGGACATTCTACATCTAATGCAATCATGCACTTTACTTATAATGTATTAAAAACTTTTGAAAATAATGATGTTTTAATGGGATTATTTTTAGATTTAAGTAAAGCTTTCGATACATTAGACCACACAATTTTATTGAAAAAAATATATTTTTATGGTATTCGTGGAATAATTTTAAAATGGTTTGAAAGTTATTTATTAAATAGAAAGCAATTTGTACAAATACATGAAGTCAAGTCTGATATCGGAATGCTTAGATGTGGAGTGCCTCAAGGTTCCATCCTTGGACCTCTTTTGTTTATTATTTATGTTAGTGATATGTGCAATATTTCGGATAAATTGAAGTTCATTTTATTTGCTGATGATACAAGTGTTTTTATGTCCCATTCTGATGTTCAGGTTTTATAACATGTTTTTGAGCAGGAAGTTGTGAAACTTTTTAATTGATTTTTATATAACAAGTTAGTTTTAAATTGTGATAAAACAAAGTATATGGTTTTCACAAATAAGAAAATTGATTTTAATAATGTTCATTTGCAAGTAAATGATCATACATTTGAACGTGTAGATAGTCTGAAGTTTTTAGGTATTACAGTTGATCATAAGTTAAAGTGGCATGTGCATATAAATTCGATGTGTAATACAATTTCAACAAATATTGGTATTTTATATAAAGTTCAATTTTATTCCTTTAATATTTTGAAAATGCTATATTATACGTTTATAACACTTTACTTGAATTATTACATAGTTGCATGGGCTAGTTGTAATAACAAAGATATGGAAAGAATATTCAAGCTCCAAAAAAAAGCCATACGTATTATAACACATTCTGATTATTATGCACATTGCAATCCTTTATTTTATGAACATGGAATATTGAATGTTTATGATATGGCTAATTTTTATATTGCAGTGTTTATGTTTTTATGTTTTAACGGTCATTTGCCAACTTTGTTATCAACATGTTTTAAATTAAATTGTGATGTGCATAGTTGCAATACTAGAAATGCCCTAAATTATTACCTCCCTAAAATAAGAACGACATCTATGGAAAATTCACTGTTTTTTAAAGGACCTGTAATATGGAATAGTATACCTCGGAAATTAGGAAAAACTGTACATGACTTTTTTTTCTTTTTTGTAGCGTAGTGAAGTATGTATTTTTTGTTTGTTTTGATTTGGCATTGGTATGTATATGGGATAGGTTTTTATATAAGGAACCCTTCCTTCCTACCTATCCCAAACACTATCATATATGAATATTTTCATTTGTATAACATTTTGTACCTCATTTTGCATCTGTATATTTTAAATGTATATATATATGATTAGTGTTGAATAAAATTTGAAATTGAAATTGAACAAAATATACATGCACTGTATGTATCGTATACCGTTTGCCATGACTGTATTTGCGCGTTTAGAGCGTTGACATTTGAACTGTTTAGTGTTCCATCATCATTAATTACAATTTTCTTGGAGTTCACAAAGTTTCAATTGGAGTTCACTTTCATTTTAGACCCAAGTGCTAGCCTACGGAATTTGCATGGAGTTAATTGGAATAGCATTGTTGGTAAGTAGATCAAAGTTAGTAGTACCGGTAACTGTTAGAACTAGGCCTAACACTAAAAACAGTGTGATTGTCTTTCTCGTATAACCTATTAGTGAAATGTTTCCAATGTGGAATATAAAGCAAATAATCACCTTTTGGTTTCAGGCGACGGCAAACCATCACTTCCTCGGCGATCTGAATGTATCGCTATCTTTCCTCAGCCTCGCTTCGGAAAGATAGCTACATCCAGATCGCCTCGAAAGTGATAGTTTGTCCCATCACCTTCACCAACAGTAATCATTTGCTTACTATGCGGATGATACTGATATTTGGTTCTCTAGTAGAAATTAGAAATTTGCAATAAATAAAGTTCAGTTGGCGTTGGAAGAGATAGAACAATGGTGTAAAAGATGGGGAATGTATATTTCCTCGTCGAAATCAACGACAGATGTGTATGGCCGACGGGAGAAAAAAGAAGTTATATTATGGATAAATGATTGCATTATCCCACACCATAACTCACACAAATTTATTTGCATATGGTTCGATCAAAGATTAACTTGGTCCACTCACATTGATAGTATTGTTGAGAAATGTAAAAAAAAAGTTTAAGTTTATTACGATGTATAGCTGGTACGCAATGGGGAGGAAACTCCCAAGTATTGTTGATGGTATAATATAAAGGCCTTATAAGACCTGTTAGAGATTATGGATTCGAAGCATAATGGGTCAGCAAACTCAGCATCAAATACATTGTTGAAAAAAATAGACTCAATACAATATCAAGTACTGCGGATAGTCACTGGTGGTTTACACATGACATCCTTAGCAGCGCTTCAGGTCGAGTTGATAAATATACATTTTATTTGCAAACAAGAAAAGATAATCATCTAACAAAGAATATTTTATTTAATTGTTGGCAATATGAAAGTAATACATAGAAACAGAATGAGGGGCCCACTTTAGCAACACTTAACTTGGAAACTCAAGCGGATGGTATTCCGAGCACTCCTCCTTGGCACTTTGTGAAGCCAAATGTGTCTTTTAGTATTCATGATCACGTAAAAAAAGAAAGAGTCGCTTCCAATTGAACAGTTGAAATGTGCATTATAAAATATAGCAATAAAGTGGAATAATTATTTGCAAGTATATACAGGCGGTTCTAAACTCGATAATGGTTTGACAGTAAATATTATAGAACCTCCCCGGAGCTGGCGGCTTCCTCGTCTTTCCCGTGCGGTGAGACCTATCGATGTCCCTAGGATCAATAGAGACTCCGATCCGGCGCACAATCTCGGTTGCTATCATGTCGGTATTCTCTCCAGCCTTCTCCTCTACGCCGAATAAACGGATGCAGGATCATCTTGAGTATTGTTCCATGTCATTGATTGAGTTGTTCAGGTTGCCAACTTTGTCAGTCAGGTGAGAGACTGACTGCTCCAGCTTAGAGTTGGCAATCATGGTGCTCTGTAGTTTAGACTGCAGGTCAAGGATGTCTCCTTCTGTTTTTTCCACTCTGTTGATCAGATCTCCCACCTCCTTCTCCACAGCTTTGCTGACGATTCGGTCCAGGAGTGCAATAAACTTTTTGTTCAGAAGTAAATTCTCCATGACCTGCACGGTGATGGCTGCCATTTGTCTTGTAGTGGTAGGCCTACCTGTGCTTGGTAGTTCCTCTGCGATGATACTTGGGCCAGACAGTGACATTGTTTGGCCGTGTATAGAGTTCACAGATGCAAAGGTTGAATTGTGTCTTTGGCTAGCTGGGTCGTGTGTTGTGTGTGATCAATACAAAAAAACCGCAGTCCTGATGAATTTGGCTTTTTAGTATTTATTCAACTCAATTTAGTGATGACTGGAGCTTGTAGTCAGAATAAGCCTTCTGACAATTGTGTATTCAATAAAAGTCATAATACTATATCATGTTATATCGAATAACACTTGAAGATCATCGTTAAGTTCCATTCATAGTTTGAGAGTTTAGCAACAGGATTCTCTATATGTGGGACACACATTAAAATAGATCACGGTCGCCTCATATTTTAAGTTCCAAAGCTACTCCATCCACAGTAGTTGCTGCAAAATGTCTACATACTCACAGCTTCTCTGATAATAGATTGTCCAAGATAGTCTTGAAGATACAAATAAAGTCACTCTTTTTAGAACATAAAGCGGTTTTTTTGCACAATCATCGACAGTCATTTGATCACACAGCTTCCACACACATACAAAATGTCATAATTGATAGCGAAGTTTGTTTTAAATCACACCTATCAAAATAACAATACACATATAACAAAACATTCAAAGGAGTATCAATTTGGTATGGCTGAACCTTATAGTAACTAAAACCTGCACTATAATATTACACAACTAATAGTAATAACTGTACCATGCTCGAAAGGTATAGCAAATTACAGGCAACTATGAAAAAACCCTCTTATTGTAAAGGTACCAAGAGGGTGCTCTTAAAAACACATTTGTTTCAACCAATTTTGATACAAAGTTTTGCACGTGTCGTTTGTTGAAATAATGGTTAGATAGAGAGATCACCAACAACTGATCACAAACTTTGTAGGATTTCGTTCTAAGTATAAGCCCCTTTTGGTTAAAAAAAACGGTTCTAGGTCTACTACCCAATGTACAATCTATGTCTTTGTTTCCGCGAGTTTGAACGCTAAGAAAACCTATCAAAGGAGGGGGGAAATCCCGGCTTTGATTCAGGTTTCTAGCTTTAAATATGTGCCTTTATTGATATACCACACTCTTTTTTTCAAAGAAATCCTTAAGTTGGAAAAAAAGGATAAATTTCATGCAAATTTGTTGCTTTATTTCGCATCGGCGTTCCATGCTCCTAAAAAAAGTCATTTATAGCGGAGCGGGAATTCGCGCACGTGTCACCCAATTCATGACCTCACATGCAGACCGCAACACGGAGGAATGTGCACTGTTTACATGCAGAGCCTATGACTTGCTAGTAAAACAAACTCACTTTTGCTTGTAAATTGAGGTTTTTCTGAAAATGCTTAAGAATTGCTAAGAAATGAATTGTAGCAGGATGCAGCTACACATCTGAGTGTATATCTTCCACGATATAAACCTGAACAAATGTTTGCAAATATTGAAACAAATGGAAATAATATCTCTGTGTCAACGTGAGTATTGCACTCAGCGTGTACGTCTAAGAGCGAGCTAAAATGAGATTGTCTGCAGGTGACGTCACAAAGATGACGTCATTTTTTGTTCGCCCGGGACTCAGTTTTTTACGGGGGTTCCGAAAGTGAATTTACAAGTTGATGTTTTTTATTTTACCGGTTTTTCCCACGAGGAAAATATGTTTGTATTAGTAATCTTCATGAAAATCTACCTTAGATACAGTAAAACCCAATTTTGAGGCAAGTTTTCTTGTCACCATACCTTTAAATGAGAGCCCGTTCATCAAGTTATTGAGAACGCTTAGAAAATATAGGCCATAAGGACGCGTCCATTGTTCGGGAAAAGGTGAATGACCAACTGGCGTAAACACGCAATGACAATGTATAAGTATAGGTCTTTAATGTACCTCTAGACAAGTTAATATTAATATAAATAGAGAGATCATCAACAACTTCATACAAATCCCGTTTAACAGATAATTAATTCAAAAGAAATCCGATTATTAGTTTTAGTTTTGGCAACTAGTGGTTCTTTAGATCCTGAAAAGTGATATTTCAAGCTGTATTTTGAAGTTTTATTCTACCTTTTAATTTGAGATGTCAGATGTATATAAACCAATTAATATGTTGATATTTTATATTTCAAGGATCTAATCTTTATGAGCTTTTCTCTTTGATATTATTGATACGAATGTATATGTATATATGCGAGCCCTCGGACAGGATCGAATACAGACCAATGTATATTTATATACATATATCTGAATGTATATTACGGATATTTTATATTTCAAGGATCTAATCTTTATGAGCTTTTCTCTTTGCTCTTATTGATACGAATGTATATGTATATATGCGAGCCATTGGACAGGATCGAATACAGACCAATGTATATTTATATCCATATATCTGAATGTATATTTATATGCGCGACCTCGGACAGGAGCGAATACAGACCAATGTAGATACAAAGTGTTTCAGATAAAACGAAACCGGGTTTCATGGCAGAAATTTTCTGTCATAATGAATAATTTCCTTGATGATATATATATGTCTGAAAATCTCTGTTTCTCTTCTTTCATTTGATGTACAACTTATGGCACATGAACCAAGCATGACTGAATTAGAACAATGGAAAGTGGTGTTACGAAAATTCCATTTGAGTGATTGTTTTACCCTAATAAGGCCGGCGGGGCCATAATGCAACCCCCCCCCCCCCCCCCCCTCCACGATTTTTCTTATTGCTCCAAAACGCTGTACGATGACACGCCGCTGCTTGGTGGCTTTTTCTTTCGGGTCTTGCGCACATTTTAAAACAAAAATTTCGAAAATCGGACCTACCGTTATAGTCTATAGGCGATCGGTGCAAAAAAAGGCGAAAATCGCTTGGAAAATGATACAAGTATGAAACTTGGTACCGTTATACTTGAGCCTATACTGAATATTTTAAAAGGTGGAGCCAATGCATCCGGCCTGTTTCTTAGCAACGGTTGCTAAGAAACTTATTGACCCTAGCAACGAGCATTTTAAGCATATCTTATTCATTTCAAAAGCATGATGATATGTGTTTTAGCATCAAAATTAACTAAAGACGTGCTATAATGTCATTTTAAGTGTCAATATTAATACAAAACAACATTTTTGTGTTGCTAGGCAACAGATAAACCATAACGACTGTATATTTGTATCGTAATTGTCTATTTGTAAATGATTTTTCACGTCTCACTGCCTAAAAAAGCTAACAGAGAAATATTTGGGTATATTTTCAACTGTTAAGAAGGTTAATTGGTAAATAATATTAAAAATCAGTTGTTTAGTAACATATTTACCATAGCAACAAGCTGTGTACACATGAAAACAATCACTTCACATGGTATCCATTTAACTCAAACAATTTCAATTCAATATAAGGCCTATGGCAAGGTAATTAGTAAGGGTTATGGTATGATACCCCACATCAAATTGAAACAATGTTGCTAGGCAATACATTCATGGAAGCAACCATCTATTTTGGGACAGATGGATTGTCTTAACAATACATGTTCTCAGCATGAAGTCGTAAGTCGTGAGATTGATACGTGTTACTGCTTTCTTTGACTTGTGTGTTTGTTCATTGAACAGTAGTACTTTGTTCCTAGTGATAGTTGCTGTTATTGGCTTGATGTTGGCCCTGAGTCGCTCGTCCACAAATGTTCTGTACTGCTCTTCACCCATCGATTGTATTGTAGTGAGACACTCGATTGACTGCTTGTCCATGATGTCCTTTGAATCCAGTCTCAGAAGGTCTTGGCTTTCTTCCTCAAACGGACTCCCCATTCCCTCGATTACTCTGACTAGTGTATTCACCTGTGCAGCAAATAACACCTGGGTAGCATCAGTTTGCTCATGGTGGTTTCGCTGACTGGCACTCTCTCTTTTCCCTTCCATGGACGTCTCAAATTCAGATATGACACGACAAGTTCTGGCCCTGATACTGCCCAACGTAAAAGAGCGTCGGCATCCTGTGTCAGTCCAATGACTCCCCCTTCATCCTTCATCACACCATTATTTTGCTCATGGCCATGATCGATGGCGATTAGGGAGAATTTTCTCTGGGACTTGGCCATGACGAACTTGCCGTGCCGAAATTCTTGGGCAACATCAGGATGGGTGCTGTCCAGGCTACACATATTTCTCACTTGAACTGACATCCAGCAGGCGTAATGGGTGTGGTTGAGACTGAAAAACCAAGGTGTCAATTTAGTCAGTGTATCTTTGTACAAATCAAAGTCACCAGTGCGTAATGAACGCACAAATGCCAGTGCAAGCAATTCCAATTCAAGGTTTGTGTACCAGTACAGGAACTGTGGACATTCAGTCTTCCGACGCGGGCACCACATGCTGAAACTCTCTGGAGGCCCACATACGTTGGTGGAGACATACGCATCATACGCCTTCTTCAGGAGAATGTACAGTGTACATGCAATTACTTGATGGGCATGTCGCGTCCGAGTGACATGGGATGCCTTGAGAAAGGATTCTGCAATTCCAGGAGTGGCAACTTCTGCCTCTTGAAGAGCTTCTACCCATCCACTCCCTTTAAGCCAATGACCCAGGACTTTGTAGGAAGTCATCTCTGTGTGGAGTCCACCGAGTAGGATTACAAATTTGTCCTCTCCATACTGTCTGTCAATAGACCATTGTAGTTGTTTCAGTTTTGCGAACAGAGGCTGATCGACACAAATCACTGGAATCTGACCAGGGTTGACATGTTGTACAGCTGCCTGAATAACATCAAAGCAGTGACGCAGAATAGATGGGGAGCTGGCCTCCTCAGCAAACAGAGGCAGCATGACATTGAACGATGGTAAAAGGTTGAATTCTGCCATTCGACTGGCATGATGTGCTGCCCATGATACGTTACAATCGCAGGATGTTTGAACTCCATGTAGCTTCTCAAAATGACTCAGCCAATCATATTCTTTTTCTATCTCTTTACTCAGATTATCACAGGAAGATGTCAGGTTATCAGAAGTAAGTGGAACATAGACATCACCTGGTGGCAGATATGTGGCCTTTATGTTACTATAAGCCACGGGTAAGTCCATCACTTTCCTCTGCCCCTTCGATGGCGTTATTGAATGGATGAAACCACGGTCGTTATCACCACTCGTACTCTCTGAAGTAATATTCTGAAACAAGGACAAGCTTGTACCGTGAAATGATCCAGTGGAGTTGACTGATCTGGGATTGTGATCTATGTTATCGGCAGCAGCAGTGACGAACTGACCCTTCTGGAGCTGGGGAGGACAGACTGTGTCAATCTGGTGATAACACTCGCAAACATTATTTCCCAATGATGAGAGTATATCCATGATTCTAATTGTGGCCATTAATCTCACAGGCATTGAAAACATCAGTTTCGACACTTAAATGACTTCAAATGGAGAGTTTAATCAAATTTTGTGAGGAAAGTAAAACAGTCTAAAAGTCTAAATCTTACAAGTGAGTTGCTATGAAGAATAAGTTGCTTAGCAACCGTTGCTATGCTGTAAACAGTTTGCAATGGCTCCATCTCTGAAAATGTGTGAAGAGCAAAGCTGCAAATATTGAAAAACATTAATTTTTGTAGAAAAAATTGGTCTGCAGGCATCTTACATGTTAGTTGCTATGAAAAATAAGTTGCTTAGCAACCGTTGCTATGCTGTAAACAGTTTGCATTGGCTCCACCTCTGAAAATGCTTAGAATGATGAGACCTACGTGTGTAGAAAATTTCATACTTGTATCATTTTCCGAGCAATTTTCGCACCAATCGCCTAGACTATTACAAAGTCACGTGACCTTTTGTCTATGCATGTCAGACCGAAAATCGCTCAATTTCGTGATTTGTGAACACAACATATGGAAATATCAATTTTCGTAAAATGAGGTATATCATTAGTTATTTGGTGTTGTTTACATTTTGTTTGTTGGTTTTGGGGTTCAAAACAGTTAAATTATAGTTAGAAATAAAATAAACAACAAAAACAATAAAATACATAAGTTTAAAAAACAAAGAAATACATAAGAAATTAACAAAACAATAGAAAACATAAGGAAGAACCGGGCTCTTCCAAATTTTTTTGTCGTATTATAATTCCAAATGCTCCAAATAATATATGTAGTGAAAACCAGAGTTTAATTATGAAGAATATATGATTTCTGGGTAAAAATATGAATTTCATGACTTATTTGCATAAATTACCATAAATATGCAAATTAATGAATTTTCCCAAAATTTTACAAATTACCATTGTATTCTATACACTTCACTTATCATGCGTTCAAATGTGTATGCCGATCGGCCAAGATCTTAGGGGGGGGGGGGGTGGGCATAATGCCCCTCCCCCCCCCCCCCCCCCCCCCGGCCGTAGGAAGACCTCAAATAGCCCGGCCTTTTTACGGTTAAGGCAGTAAACGTACTTATTTTGAAAAAGGAGAAACACTGCATACAAATAACTATTTGTATCTTTTGTATGACACCTCATGAAACAAAAATAAATGATTTATGCAAGAGAACGAGCACAATGAAAACATGCTTGATTTCAGCCCAATTTAGTAACTTTCCAGACCTAGCATATTTCCAATGTTTTCCCGGATTTCCATGTTTGTGTAGATTCACTCATGCATCAAGTCCATTGTCATCTACTAATAGACCGCGAGCCGCACCGTGAAAATTGCCCTATTTCTTGACTTTCGTGCTTCAAATCTCGTATCTACCTGAATTTTGGCATGTGGGTAGTGAGAAAGTCACTTAACACAAATGCATAACTCGTCAAGCTCAAGAGGTGCACATTTTTTTTCTCGAAAAGTAGAAAAAACTTGGAATTCTGCTTTGTAACACTCTCTGAAAAATAATCAAATCCCAGTGCATCTCTCATTAGAACGTAACAGTGTCCCATACGCTAGGGTCAATCACATCGCTTGTTGTATCGTTGTGCTAAAAGTTTGTTTTGATGCGATCTACTGACACGTATTTTATCTGGATTTTGTTGTTTACATGGAAACTAAACTCACAGTAAATTAATTAAGTTAGAGGAAATACACATTAGAAGTTGATAAATAATTCAACGAAAAGAGACCGTTACGCCATTAGCACTTCGGCTAACAAAGATCATCAGGCTAGTGTCGCCTGAGCTGCGGGGCACTGGTCGGTTACAAAAGGTGGCATGGAGGCATAATGCTATCGCCATCAGCATGAATCTAGTTTTACCCCGGGAAAAAGCTATCCTCCTAGTTGTCACGAGAGATCGCGACATGGGTCTGCCTGAATTAAAATAAGGCAGGTGGAAAATATTTGTAAGCGATTGTGGCGTTGTTTCCATGGAAGGGATACTATCACCACTGTTTGGTTGTTAGGGACTAGTACTAGTTAAACTATCCGTTATATTGATGGGAGGACGGATTGCTAATCGTTGACTAATTGGGCTATACGTAGTTGGAATTTGGGCTATTATAGCAATGGTTGTGATTCCATTGTATTGGTTTTATTGTGTAGTGAGGATTGGCCTGAATAGTTGATCGGCGTGTGCCGTTTCTTGGGGCCAGTGGTAGTGTTACATAATAACATGTCCCGGTTGGCCGGTTCTATTTAGCGAGTTTGCGTGCGGTAGACTGGCATAGCATTATACATTACGTATATGACGTAAATGGGGTGTGATCAGTGTCGTCCAGTTAGCTTGCGCGAGAGTAACTTTGGCGCTAGTTTTAAATCACGTGATAGGGGCGTATAGGCGTCGTTGATGCACTGTGATGTTGAAAGATTGTTTGATGTGTCAGATCGAAATTTGCCTGCGTGAGAAAAGGTTGACTGTTAGTGGTTTTGAGTTGGCTGTTGATGGTGATGTTTTCCCCGAGCCAGACAGTGACATCGGCTATCGGGATGGATGCGATCGCCGGCGCAGCAGAGGCCATGACTCCCGGTTTCCACGCGGATGTTGACAGGATGTAACTGTAAGTTTGCCGTCTTGCTAAATATGTTTTCCTTATTGTATACTATAAGAAGAGACCACGTCTTAAAAATACAATATAAATGTGTATTGTTGACGTGAAAGGATAGATCATTTACCGACAACTTAATGAGATGTAAATGTTCATGAATACTGTATGATTGTTTTGTTAGTAAAGTTTTCTCTATTATTAGTGAACGACAATCGTAATTATTTTGTGAAAATAAGTTACCTTTAAATGAAATTATTGATTAATGTGCAGAATACCGGTAGCTTTAGTCTTACAATCTAAAACGGTTTCACTTATGATAAACCACTAGTTTATCAATGATTGAAGCCATTGATGTTTGAATTATTTACCGCGATATATATGTTTTCATAATTGCTATTGTGAAATGTTATGTTCCACTATTGAAATCATTGAGGGCGAATTTACTGACTTGGCAGATGGGAAGAATGAATATAAATGTTAACCATTGTTAACATTGTGACAATTTATTGTTCTTTCATATAGCCGTACCCTTGGGGTTGGACCCGAAAATTCCGACCTGCGAAGGTTACCCTGTGGGCGTTACCACGCCTTCTGATGCACTCGTCTAAGGGTGGAGATCGAGTGTCGGCTCTTCGAGCGTCGCTGATTCTGGGAAGGATGCAGTTCGTTCTGCGGGTGCCAGGGGCACGAGACTTCGTCAGCTCGACGAGGGACCAGCACCGAGCACCGAGCACCGAGCGTCGTCGCCGGCAGAGTGGTCTACGCAAGCACCGTCGTCACGAGAGCCGTCGTCACGAGCATCGTCGGTCACCAGCATCGTCGGTCACGAGCATCGTCGGTCACGAGCTTCGTCGGATACGAGCATCGTCGGATACGAGCATCGTTGATCGCGAGCAGCGTCGTAGCGAGCGAGAACTCGAGCGTGGTTCACGCAGCTTCGTGATGGAGGTCCAGTTAAGACTACAGATAAGACTTTGAGGTTTTTCTGTTTATTATATTTTGTTGGCTAGCACACAGATGTGTGATTTAAAGGACTTTTAAGTTACTTTGATTTTGAATATTCTTTTGTTCTTTGTGAAGGGAGAAATAATAAGTTTATACATTGTAGGCTTGTGAAGTCTTTACTTTGTGTTTTGTTTTGTTCAAAAGACGTTTAGCGTCTCATTACGCATTCTTAGCAAGATGCTTAATTAACTTGTTGATTTGTATGCATTACAGAGTTTGAATAATGCTTGAAATTATAAAGAATATTGTTATATGTCTCTGAGCTTGAGACTATGAATTATGATTTCAGTCAATAAATTCATTTTGACTGTACACATTGTGTGGAAGGTATTCTTTATTTCTTGCGTGCACTCATAAACTACAAATATCCATGAATCCCTGACACTAGTTACTGTCTGTCTTTGAATGGATTGTGATATATTTCTCTTTATATAAAGGGAAAGTACACCCTAAATCTAAGTTAGTTTAGATAATGGCATAACAAAAAGAGAGGAACGTGACAGTGAAAAATGTCTTCTTGTAAATATTGCCTATTTTGTTATATTTTATTAATTTTGATAAACTCCACGATGAAACATTGTCTGTTTCTATTAAAACCAACTTATTTTCAGGGTGGACCTTTCCTTTGAGGAAAAAAATAGAGGAGAGATATACAGGGGAGACGGAGAGATTGTTACATTTGGTAGACTGGTATTTATTTATTTATATACATCTGTATAATAATTTAAATAATAATAAAATAAATAAATAAAAAGAAATAAGTAAAATAAATGAATACATAAATAATAAAAAATACACATGTATACACAGACAACTTATCTTTCTTATCATATCTTTTTTCTCTCTTACACACACACACACACCAAAACATACATGTACACAAACATACAAACAATCCAGTTCAGACAATGCACTTATTTATCACACCAAATTAATTGATATTAGAACACGATAAGAACAGTTGTAAAACAAAATAAGATAAGTCAAATTGTTCATATTTTGTAAATTCTGTATGTTCTTCTTTTATCTATATCAATGCAATGAAAATCACTGAAAGTTCTGGTAATTAGGCAAAATACAAAACAGTAGTAATGCATGAATTAAGTACACGCATAAAGAACAAACATTCTTTTAAATTAGTTAAATTTTCTGGCTATTGAAAATAATCTCCCAGGTGTATGTGTTTTATAATTCTATTGTTTCATAACAACGATCAAACTCACTCATTAATAGAAAAGCTATTTATCTGCCCCAGACGACTGTGTACATGTTCATTGTACAGTATTAACAAGACAGGCTACTGTACAGGGTAACCCCGATATAACGAGCTCGCTTATAACGAGGTACCGTTTATAACGAGGAGAATCCTTTGGTCCCCGATTGTTCCAATGGCATAATGCTCCGCTTATAACGAGCTCGGTTGAAGCGAGATTCCGGTTATAACGAGGTAAAATCGAAAGTCCCGACTGCCTCGTTATAAGGGGGTTTCCCTGTACTAGCAATACAAAATTGTTATAAAATTATAACAAATCTTAATTCATACACCAAATATTCAATATCATGGTGTACTGTTTCATCATACAAAGCATGTACACCAGACATACAATCAACTTCCCTATTACTTGCCTCTGATGATTTGTTTTCTTTGTTTTTAAACATAATTTTGAAATAAATGATATTTTTCTTAATTTCATTAGTTTTTAAGGCAAATACAAATATAATAATATGAGTAAATATGTGACACTACACCACAAAACGACCAATAAGTCCGAAAAAATCATTATGCTGATTTTTACATGACATTACTGTAGAATTAATTACCTTTAAAATGGTATAAGGCAAACCCTCTGAAAGTTAGCGCCAAAGATTTGCAAAATGGCTGAAGCAATTTTAAAACAAATGAGAAATGGGCCAATTCAAAGATTGGTGTCCGTTCAAGTGCTGTATATCTGATAATTTGTATTCGATGAAAAAAAAAAATTTAATTTGATTTCTGACAATACAAATTTCACAGAAGGCAGATAAAGATGCCTTCATTCAAGAAATGCAAAAATCCTGAATTTCATATTTTAAACCAAATTTGACTATTTTAGCTAATTACAAAGAAACTATCACAGCGATATAACGGTCGTTTTGTGGTGTGAGGTCACATATGGAAACGTTTTACATGTACATCAAAATTCTTCCTGAGCTGAATAAAACCCTTTCATAAAACAATTCATGCTTTCACTAGTCCATTTCTTAACTCACTACAGATTGCAAATATTCAAAACAGGTTTTAAAGATTACATACTAGTGTGTTAAAGTTAATCTTAATAGCAAAATACTACAGAGTAAAAGGAAGGCAAACATGATAGAAACATTGCTTACACAAATTGTTAAATAACCACATTGTACACCATAAAACATAAGCTTATATGTGACCGCCCGCCAGTGGCGTAGCGAGGGTCAAGTAATTGGGGGGCACAGCTGCGAGGGCGCGTAGCGCCCGAGGGGGGGGGGAGGGTGTGGGAGGGGGGTGTCCCCCCTCCCACGGTAGGGAGCTTTTGCAAATTTTTACTTGAAATAATGCAATTTGGTGCATACCGTGGAAGGAAATTTGATAATACTGAATTAAAAAAATAATTTCCCTCATGATAAAGTATACCCACACAATCAAACCTACGTGTACACACACACCAGACTCAAATACTCTCACGCCGTATGCTTGTCTGCATTTATTTGGGGGAGGGGGTTCACCCCCTCCCAATTTTTGTTGATATTTTTGAAATTGGTGTTTAAAATATCACTGTAGAAGTATGGTCATTATTGTCTTTATCATTGTCTTAATCATGGGTGTTAAAATGGTATATAATAGTGAATCTACTCGTTACGTATTTTAAAACGGTAATAGCGAGGAAAGATTAAGCCCGTGAGATGGATCCACGTGATCCTGTATAATATATAGCCATCGATATAGTCAAGGGCATTGACTTCCAATGGAACTAAGCAAAAGTGGAGGGGAGACATTGCGAGGAAGCGAAGCGACCGATTGGGGGAGGGTGTGGGAGGGGGTGTCCCCCTCCCACATTAGGGAGCTTTTGTATTTTGGGGCCTGAAATTGTGCGATTTGGTGCACACCTAAGACAGAAATTGCACGTAATATAAAGTATATAAGTATGGAACCAAACATACCTAATGACAAAGGAGGGAGACAATCTCCTCCCCTTTCTAATGTGGGGGACATAATATTCCAATTTTATTTGCATTCAGCGCATATGGACCGAATTTACTAAAAGATATACTATTTCAAATTATTTTATTTTCCGATGATAGTGTGCTATAGACATGATAGATGAGGGTCTAATAAATTTCGTATATATCAGTATTTCAGAATATTAAGATTTACAGTCCTTTTCAAACTAAAAAAAAAACCCAGCTATGCTCGGGTCCCTTGAATTAGTTTCAGTAGGCCTATGCTTAACTGATGCAGATATCGACTCAGGAGAAGATGACTGGTGCTCCTTCAATCATGATCATCAACAATATGCCTAGATTATGCATCATGAATTAATGGAACGGGTGCATTTGGAGTGAAGAAATTAGTAAAAGAAGTTTGTTTTACATAGACATTTAGGACTACGTAGTGCAGCTATGCGCCTTTATAGCCTGCATGAAGGCGTCAAAATTATCTATAAAAGCGGGAGGCAGATTCAAGATCTTAAAAGGGCCCTTGGTATGATAAACGATTTACCATGCTAGGAAGTTTGTTAGGCCTATACGCGCTCTATGTCTTCTGAAATGCGGTGAGCGTCGATCCTCGCGCACGGGACTGAAAATTTGCATTAGGCGCTATATTGGAAGGATTCTTCAAACTGATATAGGTGCGTTATTGCTAGTACTAGGGAACGACTGTTATGTTCTTGGTTATTATCGTTGATAATGATTATTATCACACATTAAATAAAACGTGATCATAATGAATGATATACATTGTAGACACATTTGGCTTCATGTCGGGTCGTCATTTTTTTTTTTTTTTTTTTTTTTTGGCCAAACGATTGGGGGGGGCAAGTGCCCCCCCGTGCCCCCCCCCCCCCCCCCCGTAGCTACGCAACTGCCGCCCGCCGTCAAACCCCAAAAAACTTTACCAGAATGAGTTAAGAGTTTTGTATATAAACCGAACACAAAAAGTAACTTCACCCCTAAGCAATTGCCCATAATTTCATAACCAAGACTGGATTCAAGATTTCCTCTTGCCAATATATCCCTATGGTAGTTAGGAAAACATTGTGTACAAATAAGAGGTAACCATTAATCCATGGTTGAGTGAGCACACATTACAGAGAAAATAGTCGTATTTCAAAATTCGCAATAGTATTATCATCATTACAAATTATTGTGAGTTGGAAAATTTAAAAATGCACTGTTTTAAAATTGCAATTAGTTCATTTTACCAGATGTGCCATCAAAAAATCAAAATGAAAGGAATATGAAATGAAATGAAATGAAATTTATTTTACCAATTGAAACAACAACAAAAAACATTTACAATATAATACAAAGATTCCACAAAATTAAAACTTATTGGTAAAAAAGGAACTAGTAATAGCACAAAATGCTAGTTGGTCTAGCCCTTATAAAATATGCATTAAATAAATATTGGAATTATATACAAAATACAGAAAAAATCAAGAATGCCGAACATATATATACAAATGGAAAAGAATCATTTCGAATCTAAAAAATAACCTTTCAGCAATTTACGAAACGTGTGTCTTGACATTTTACTTTTTAAATTATTTGGAAGTTCATTCCATATTTTTGGTCCGATATATGAAATGGATTGCTTTGCTAATTCTAATTTTACTGGAACTATTTTAAATTTATCGTCATTTTTACTTCTAGTATCATAACAATGATCAATGCGAGTACAATAAGTAACTAAGCTTTGTGAGAATGTATCGTTTATCAAATCATACATCACTGTTCCTATGACATATCTATATAAATCAAAAATATTATGGACAGATAATTCCACTAATAATGGAGCTGTGTGCTCCCTTGGACTCTTAAAACATATTGCACGCATGGCTCTCTTTTGAAGCAAACATATATTCATTAAATACGACGGATAAGTTCCACCCCAGACTTCTAGGTCATATGTAATGTGTGGTTCAACAAGTGTAAAGTACAACAATTTTAAAATTCTTTTAGGCACAAAATTTCGTATTCTATATAATACACCTATGTTCTTTCTCAAGGAGACACAAACAGAATCAACTTGTTTCTTCCATGTTACATTTTCATCAATATTAACTCCAACAAATGAAGTGTAAGGAACTTTTTCAATTGTTTCATTATTCATTACAATATTACCAAGAACATCAATTTTCTTGCACCTACTTTTAAATATGATGTACTTAGTTTTCGTAGTATTAATAGTAAGTTTATTTTCTTTACACAAGTCATTATCAAATCAATATCATTTTCCATCTCAATCAAATTAATAGCATCTCCTACACCCTGAAAAGTATGAAATAAGCTAGAATCGTCTGCAAAAAGACGGAAATTAAAATAATCGGATGAGTTAGGAAGATCATTTATATAAATAAGGAATAACGTTGGACCTAACACAGATCCCTGGGGAACTCCACAAGTTATTGGTAGTTTGTCTGAATGAATATTATCATAATCAACAAATTGAAATCTAATAAATAAATAGTTCCTCATCCAAGTTAGAGGCATTCCTCTCACACCATAATGCTCTAATTGATATAATAATATATTGTGATTTATGGTGTCGAACGCTTTAGCAAAGTCTAAAAAGAGTCCAACCGTTGTATTACCCTGATCAATATCATGACAAATTTGCTTTAACAGATTTATTAATGATAATTTAGTACTATAACCAGAACGAAATCCATATTGGTGCTCATACAAAACAGTATTATCATTAAAAAACTTAATCAATCTATTATTTGCCACTTTCTCAAATACTTTACTTAAAACAGGTAAAATATAAATAGGTCTAAAATTACCAGGTGTGTCTGTACTACCTTTTTATGTACAGGAATTACCTTTGCAATTTTCAATTTATCAGGAAATATACCAGTTGAAATTGATAAGTTTATTATATAAGCCAATGGGTGAGAAACGTAATTAACAGCATCCATCAAAATACCAACCGGAATATCATCAAAACCACAAGCTTTGTTTCTTTTCAGGGAACAAATTATATTTCGAACTTCAGTATGAGTAACGGGTAAAAAATAAAATGTATTAGATACTTTCTGACCCAAAAATGTATGAAAGGTACCATTTGTATCACCAATTTTATCAGCTAAATTTTCTCCAATCTGTACAAAGAAATTATTAAATATTTCACAAATTTTTCCAGGGATACTAGATTCTTCATAAATTATACACCATCAATATTCATTCCTAACTTTTCTACTCTGCTTGATTTTCCTCCCTTTTTATTCAAAATGTTCTTTATATGCGTCCATACTTTTTTTGAATTTCCTTTATCATTTACAAATAATTCTTCATAATAATTTTTCTTCGCATATCGCAATACATTAGTCAATGTGTTTCTAAACTGTTTATATGTATTCAATTTTTCATCATTATGGTTTGACAATACAGATTGCTTATATAACTTATACTTGGTTTTAATTGACTTTAAAATAGCTTTAGTAATCCATGGTTTCTTAATTTTTGGATTAGGACTACGAAATTGTAAAGGTGCATGTTTATCACAGATCCTACGAAATATTATCAAAAACGTATTGTATGCATCATTAACATCATTTGATTCATATACCTCATCCCATGTGATCGTTTCTAGATCATCACGTAAAGCTTGAATAGAATATTGTTCATAACTTCGACATTTTCTCCTAGTTTCATTAATTAACGTTTGTTTATCAAAATAATTATGGAATATTGCATAACAAGGCAAATGATCTGAAATTTCAACAAATATAGTTCCTGAAGTTATTTCACATAAACTAATGTTTGTATAAATATGATCAACTAGAGTTTGACTGTCAGAAGTAATACGTGTCGGCGAAGAAATTAGCTGTTGGAGTCCATAACATTCCGTCATCGTCTGAAGTTCATTTGACCTTTCATTAACTATATTCAAATTCACATTAAAATCTCCAACTATGATACACTGAAACTTGTCTAATTTTACATCATGAAGAAGACTATTCATATCATTTATAAATTCATCATAATCACTGTCTGGTTTCCTATAGACTACTCCAAATACAATTATATTATCGTTTGTACTAATCTTCAACCAAAGCGACTCTGTACTTGAGATCGTAATGTTCAAACGCGTATACAATAAAGACGAGTGTATATAAGCTCCAACACCTCCTCCTCTCCCATTCTCTCTGCAGTTGTATTCAAGCTTATAACCATCAATATGAAACTAATTAGGGTTTAGAATATTCCACGTTTCAGTTAATGCAGAGCTTAAAATTTGAACATACATTGAAATCAAAGAAAACTTTAAAATCATCAAAATTCGCATTTACAGAACGAATATTTAAATGTCCAACTCCAAGTGCAGAAGCAAACAAATGTTTATTTAATTCATCAGCATTCAAATTTCGATTAGTAATGTGAAATAATTCGTTGTTCGTCATTATTCACACTATTCATTAACAATGTTATTACGGTATTTTCGCAAACCTGAGGACGACGAGTAGTGGGGTGGTTAAGGGGTCCATGACTGCATTTTGGGGTACGATTGTTTTACTTGGCATACATACTCCTTGGATCAAAAGAAGAAAATTCGTCAAAAGAGACACTCTGTATCTATGCAAATTCGGCCTAATTTCCATAATTGATACAGAGTGTCTCTTTGGATAAATTTTCTTCTTTTGATCCAAGGAGTTTGTATGCCAAGTAAAACGATTGTACCCCAAACTGCAGTGAACACCCATATTTGTGGCCCCTACTAGAAGAAATGACGTCATTTAGGCGAGAAATTACGTCACTTACGTTCTCTCTCGTCGTCTGGCCAATCTGAGCACTAGTTCATGCCCGATTTCAGGTTCGTCGGAAAATCCAGTGCACCGTCTTCAGAATTACGTAATCAGAGAAGTATCAACATGTATATGTGTGTGTGTGTGTGTGTGTGTTTTATACGTGTGTATGTGTATGTGTGGTGGATTATGTAACTGGTGTATGCGTGTGTGTTTGAATGTGTGCGTTTGTGGCTTTGTGTACGTGTGTGCGCATTTGTGCGTGTGTGTGTGTTTGTGAGTGTATATGTGTTTGTTTTTGTTTGTTGGAATGCGAGTGCCTGCGTGCGTGTGTGTATGCGTATTACGGGTATGGGTTTTTGTTTGAGTGTGTGCGTGTGTTTGTGTTTGTTTGAGTGCTCGCGTGGATGAGTGTGTGTGTTTGTGTGTGTGGATGTGCGTGTGTGGGTGTTTGTGTGCATTTGTGAGTGTGCATTCATGTGTTTGTGTTTGTGTGGGTGTGTGTTGTGTATCTGTATGCGTATGTGTGGGATTTGTATTAATGTTGTGTTTGTGTGTATACGCGTGTGTAAGGGTTTGTGTTTGTGTGAGCGCATGTGTGGGGTGTTTGTGTGCATTGTTGTTTGTTTGAGTGCGAGTGCGTGCGTGCGTGCGGGAGTGGATGTTTGTGCGTGTGAGTATACGTGTGTGTAAGTGTGTGTGTGTTTTGTGTGATTGAATGCGTGTATGTGTGTGTGTGTCTGTGTTGGAGTTAGTTCAGTCGGGTCGTGTGTTTGCGCATGTGTATGTTTGAAAGTGTAAGGTGTGTGTGAGTGTTTGTCATGATTGTGTGTAGAAGGGAACGACGTCATTTTGAACGCGCGTTAACTAAAAACGAAAATGGTTCAAAGGCAGCGAACAGGTAGTGAACAGCACGGGTTGACTACATTCAATAGACCGCTTCTGTGATGTATGCAAATAATATTCGTATGACGTATAGACTCCCCGTTGGCAAACTTAACAATAGTAACTAGGTTCGGCAAGATAAGTATGCCGGAGCTTACCGGACCTAGTTACTATTGTTAAACAGTGCCAACGTGGAGTATTACGTCATACGCATATTATTTGCTTATACAGGGTGGCCCAGAAATAACGGAACGGGGTACTTTCCATTATAAAGAAATATACAGACTAGGTTCACTGGATAGATATTCTTTTAAAAAGAACTTTGATATCATCAACAGTAATGTTTTTGTTTCGGTGTTCGGAATAACGAATTTCTTTTAAAAAGATTATCTATCCAGTGAACATATTATCACAATGGCAAATACCCCGTTCCGTTATTTCTGGGCCACCCTGAAACGGTCGTTCTAGGACGGGAAACTCGTTCTCGTTCACATAAGCGAAAACTCCCTATTTACAAAGCAGGCCAGTCGTGATTTATTTTATTTTCAGCAGATCCTCTTCACTGGCGATGACAAGCGGCGGGCTGGTCTCGGTCTTCCTCACAAGAATCTTGGTATTCCAGGTCCACAAGTAGCGGTGGCCCTCCCTCTTTCTGATCGCGTTCGCCCTCGACAGCAAGACTTTGATGCTTGGCAGCAAGTTCTCATTGATGTACACCTCCCTCTCGTCTCTGCAACCTAGGTCACGGCTCGTCATGGAATTCAGCTTCTTCTTTCCCTCATACACAGCATCTCTGGCCCGACGGGTGGTAAACCTCACGATGATGGCCCTCGGAGGTGGATTCCCGGCTGTTTCAGGCTTCTTGCCCATCCTGTGACATACATCGATGTCAGTCGGGCCGACGTTGGCATGGTTGGGTGCCACATGCTGGATAACTTTGGCAACGATCTCCTTTACGTTCTCCCCCTGGACCTCTGGGACACCTGCTATCTCAAGATTCACCCTTCGATGATATTGATTAAGTTCATTCAATCTCGTCTCCAATCCTCCAACTCTATCTTTTAGAACATCAAATAGCATTGTTTCATAAACCATGATCAATGCATTCCGCCACATGTGCGGATTCACAACAATCAGTACAGGCACGCGCAATACCTTGTGACTTTTGAATTGGGCCATTTTTTCTTTAATCTGTGCTCATTCAGCCATAAATTGATAAATATGTATGATTTTCACACATACTGTACTAGACCATTGTACCAATATTGTGGAAAGATGACATCTTGAAATAATTATCGGTTATGAAAGTATGGGCAATTGCTTAGGGGTGAAGTTACTATTTGTGTTCGGTTTAGTTAGAAAGAGTAGACTCTAAGCTTAAATATGATATATAACTCATGAAATTTAGACCAGTACAACCTATTCAAAAAGCGACTAAAAGTAGGAGAGTGGGCAAGTCTAGTTTTACCTAATAAGGAGAAAACAGGCTTTAAAGATATTTCGGTCATACAGGCGCGCAGTGCAGAGGAGCTTTTATAAATGCTTATAACCTAACTTTTGCTTAGTTTTACGACTCCAAATTGTAACAGTTGATAGATGAAAAACTATAATTTCAGGTAAAGTAAAGGTAAGCATTTTATTTTTTTGAATAATGTATACGGTTTTTTTGCTCATAACACACAAACATATATGGCGACTTTATGTGTGTTTGAGGAAAGAGGGTGACATATATGAATATAACCTTTCAATTACTAATCATGATCATTAAAAAGTGTAACTTATTCATCTTACATAATTGATATATTTGTCATAATGGAACTAAATGAACAAGAGTACATTCCCAGTCCAAATATGTACCTACACTGGTACAGTGTATCTATTCATAGCAGTGAATACAAGTCAAGAAACCTCAATCTCCCAACATTTATTTTCTCCCCCTTAGTTTGGGTAAAATATTACATGTATAATGAAAACAACTTACAAGTGTCATGGTGTAACAACAACAAAATAAATAGATAGATAAATAAAAAAACAATTACTTTCCAGAATGTCATGGACATTAGAATTAGTCAAAATGTATCAGGAATTAGATTTGTCAAACAATATATTGGTTCATTTTAATACGGTAACCATAAAATTATGTTAAACTTCATGACACTTCTTTTACCTACATGTAGCCATCTGGCTAGATAGGTACCCATTTACACATGGGTGAAACATGGTAACCATATATTGATATCTGCCTAAAGGACTATTGCCTGTGTGTTTTTCAATTACAAACACACATCTCGAATAGACAGTGACTTTGTGGGACCAACACACTGATGTGCTTATTCCGTGTAAGAAAACATTTTTTGTCATCATATTAATGCAATATGTTTTATTCATTGAATTCTACGTACCAATGTTGTAAAAAGTATGTAAAAACGTTTTTGGCAAAACAGAGTTGAGAAAAAGTGGGACAGGATTTTGGTTCCACATATTCAAACGGTCCCACATAGGAAATGTGTATTTGTGTAGTGGTCCCACATATTCACGAAGGCCCCAAGCACACACACACACACACACACACACACACACACACACACACACACACACACACACACACACACACACACACACCAAATGAAATTTAACAGATAGAAAAGGGGTATTATGCCCAATTGGGAAGAGAATCGCTGTATACCAAAGTGCGTTGTGTACAATTGTATGGTATACTCATGAAAGTAATGGTGATAGTACTAAGACCTATTGCTATGAATGTTCATCTGTATTGGTAGTTAATATGAAAACTATTTTAAACATTTGATCACAATACAAATATATATGACAGCCGAAAATTCCGGAGGTAAATATATGCATTGTGATGAAACGTTAAAAATAGATTTCAGTACTAAGACATCTTTATAGACATGGAGATTATAATGCATGATTGATTTATTAGCTCTTTTCAATTAAAACATTATTACAGCTAGCCGTGAAAATAAGACGGTGTAATGTTTCGAGTAAATAATTATTCAAATATACATACATATTAGTTTAATAACTTAAAGGGGTAGTTCAGTTTTGGAAAAGAGGCCGCCACAGGTCGAAAAAAACAGTTGAGAATTAGTTGCCAACAGGTACCAGTTGGCCAACTGGTTTCAATATGGAAATTAATACACAGGAATCAACTGGAATGAATTGGAATCAACTGGCACAAGCAATAATATAAATTACATATTAATTTGGGGGCACGCACACATATTGGGGGCCACCTTATATCATTGATTTCTTCGTTATTTCTTTAAAAATGGTCCATTTTGTTTCCTATTGTTTGTTGAAATTCGCCCCCTCCCGTCATAAATTCGAGGCTGGTGAAAATTTAATACACATTGTTAGAAACAAGGTTTACTATATAGTAAACACTAGTTCACAAGCATGCAGCCACCCCCCCCCCCCCCCCAACCCCACACACACACACACACACACACACACACACACATACACACACACACAACACACACAGACACACACACACAAACACACACATACACACACACACACACACACACACACACACACACACGTATATTATTCGGCGGCAACTTCGCATTATAACGTAGCCACACAGCAAACGACATGCAATCATGTTAATGTTTCAAAGCGACACACGCTCAGTTCACAGTCAGGATCGTGAGAGCAAGGAGGTACTACTACATTTAATTTGTTACTGATAGGCTCTTACATACTGTAGTCAGATTATATGTATACAAATATACATTGGTCTGTATTCGCTCCTGTCAGACGGCTCCCATATAAATATACATTCGTATACATAAGGGCACACAGAAAAGCTAATTGAGATTAGATCAATGAAATATTAAATATCAACATATTAATTGGCTTATATTGAAAGGTAGAATATAACTTCAAAATACAGGTTAAAATATCACTTTTCAAGATTCAAAGAACCACTAATTCCCAAACAAACTAATAATCGTATTTATTTTGAAATAATTTTCTGTTTTGTGATAATGTTCGAAAAAGTGATTTTTTGTAATTATTAACAAAAGAAAAACAAAACATTGAATACATCTAGGTCCCAGATTCATTCCGAATGGATATATTAATTGATATTTTAGCTATTTCTGAATCGACTCGGATCAAATAAAGCTTATTCTGTTTTTAAAATTGTATTATTTTTCGAATAAACAGTTTTTCATTAACTATATTTTTTTCGCGCAGCGGCCTCTTTACCAAAATTGAACTAGCCTTCTAAACAGAACTAGACCTTAAACTAAGTATATCATGCAATTCGATTAGTTTTTACTAAATATGCAAGGCCCAGCTCTCGAAAGATGTCGTCAATACCGACTCGAGACCATTGGCTATAATACAACATAGCGCAAAATTAATGATAATAGTTTTTTTGTTGATATAGCGACGGATACAAATATGGCACATTCATAATACTAGATATGATTGTCTTACTGCCAAAATATAAACAAATAATTATGTTTGACCGGCTAACAGTTGTCTGATGTGTCAAATTAATAACTGTTACAAAGTAACGCGACCTATGACTTCCCATCTCACCCCATAGTAGAGCAGATAAGTGTAAAATATCATGGAAATCGTTCAAAGTTTGATACAAGCAAAATACTTGGTATACAGACTACCTTAGGGACACTAAAGAAAAAAAAACACTTAGCCAAGCGAAAATCCAAGATGGCCCCAAAAAAGCTACTTTTTGATATACAAATTGAATGAGTTGGCCAATTCTAGTAATCTTGAAGTTGTTGTATGATATTATGTTAATTGACATGCTAAAAAACACGATGGTGATACATACGGACCCTAATGCATTCATAAATATGTATTATTTTGTTGTATTTTGATGTTAGATTATATTTGTATTATGTTGTAAAACATTTTATGCACCCAGATCAATTAAATGTTCAGATTAAACTACCTTAATACTGGCTACGCCATGGACCGCTCTATAAACCAAATGAAACTGTAGAGATTTTCGCAGCTCCCTTATAATCAGCTTTAGGTCATAAAATTACAGTATCATACGTTTACCCTATTCGATATGCCACATTGTATAAATGGACACCGACACTGGTCACACCACTCCTCGTTTTGACGATGTCAGCCTTTATCTTTTCAGGGAACCATGGTCCCAAATATTACTATTACAAGTAAAGGGCAACAGTTTCTATATCCCAACAGTTTAGAAAAATATATCCATAAGATTTATTCAATCTAGCTATTGTCTAGGACGTATGGTAAAGAACATACGTATGCTATCTGCATATCCATCCCCTTAGCCATGCCTATGAACCATTCCAGAAGCATGATCTGTACATATCAGTGTAAATATAATAGTTTAGCAACATCATATTAAGTGTATTATAGATCCTTGGTGTTTGCATATTGCTTTCTTTTAGGGGTTCATGCATTTCATGGGATACGTTCAATTGCTTGCCAATTCTCTTATTGAAGTGGGACAGAGTTTGGACTACTTGCTCATGGTGGTTGGTCAAATTAGCAATTGATCTTTACACCCTGAATGGTCATCATAGTCGAGGAGCGATGAGACTGGTGTGGGCTATTCCATATTTTAGAGACTGATCCATATAGGCGATATCTGTGTAACTAGTGTCCGAGTCAATGTATAATCATTTAAACTTACAGCAAATAACAGACGGTGACCAAACTCTACAATATGTTTGGCGTTGCCAGTCTAAGCCTTTGAGCCTAATGGGGTTGGGAGGGTGGATGTGGAGATTTAGACATGCTAACCGGGAGGTGGGGAAAAGAACTGATTCAAGGAATAATGGACTCAAAACGCGTTGAAATTTGTTTTTACAATTGATTGATTTACTGTTGATATACACAGATCCTAGGCATAGGCAGCATGTATCCAGAATGGAGGATGGGACGATGCATGGGATAGCAAAGAAATATTTGGAGGGTAGATGAGTGGTTAATCATGATTTCTTCACAGAAGAGGTGGGGATAACTATTTCCCCTTTCCTTTAGCTACGCCATTGTAGGTTTGTGCGTAGCACAATCGTTTTCAAAAAAGGACCCTCAGCGCGTTCATAATGATTTAACTCGTACAATTATTGTCACTCAATCATCTCACAAGTCCATAGGCATAACCAAAGGACTATTAATTATGAGAGGGGTGTCAAACAAACGTTTAGGGCAATATTTCATATAAGGTAGCATCCTTTACCAAAACATGAACAAAGTGAAATCATGATTTCCCTAGGGATAGATGGCTAAACCCACCTTTATCCCATAGCTACGCCATCTTGGAAAATGGCCACCATGTTCGATTTGTACCATTATTTAGATGCATTTGTATGAAAATAGTTTTCAGCTCATCAAAAAACCTTTTAATCAGTACAAAGATTATTAGAATCAACCAACACACTCAGTCAGTCAGTTTTTTTAATACAAAAATTAAATGCTTTTTCGCAACCGTCTTGAAAAATGGCCGCCATGTTGGATTATCGTCATTATATATGTCTGTATGTATCATAATCGTCTTCAGCATAACAGGTCACATATGAATCGACACCAAGATAATCACAATCGGCAAATTCAATCAACTTATAAAAAAATCGCCTTGGCGGTCATTTTGGAAAGTTGCAGTAATCTTGGATTTTCGCTATTTTAATAGTCCGTTTGTATTACAATCGTTTAAAATATATCAATTAACATTTAAGTCAACACCAAGATTAATAAAATCAGCCAACTCAGTAAATGTTTATATAAGAAAGGAACTTTTGGCGACCATGTTGAATAAATGGGTGCCATGTTGGATTTTGCCACCAAATGGTCCGTATAATATCACAATCGTTTTAACCATATCAAGACACATTTAAGTCAACAACAAGATTATCAAAACTTGCCAACCCAGTCAATGTTTATATTAAAAAGTAAATTGTTGGGGCCATCTGGGAAAATGGCGGCTATATTGGATGTTGGGCATCATTTGAGTCCGTATGTATCACCATTGTGTTCAGCATGTCAATAAACCTAATGTATACATCGACACCAAGATTATTAAAATCGGCCAACTTAGTCAATTTAAAAAGGAGCTTTTCGGCGGCCATCTTGGAAAATGGCCGCCATTGGATTTTCGCTTGGCTAAGTGTTTTTTTTTCCTGAAAAGTGTCACAAGGTAGCCTACATACCAAGTCTCTTGCTTGTATCAAACTTTGAACGATTATTACACTTATCTGGTCTACTAACTAAATCTTCATAATATTTGTTGTCATTATCAATAACATAATAACACGAACATATAATTTCGCTTGGTTCTCACCGTAAATGTTTAATGTCGGGAGTATAATAGTTTAAAGGGGTAGTCCAGTTTTGGTAAGGCTGAACTTAAGTAACCAAACTAGACAGTAACATTATAAACTAAAAGATATAACTCCACCATGCTCGAAACGTATACACAATTACAAATGACTAAGTAAAAAGCCTACTATCATTCAAAATGAGCGATTTAAACACAAGAGGGCGCTCTCTAATAAGGCATTGGTTTGAACCATTTTTCATACACAATTATGCATGTGATGTTTTATTGAAATCATGATTAAATAGAGAGATCATATTTTTTGACAAAGTGTATGCATCTGTTAATTTTTTTGAAAAAGTGCAAGCATTTTTTTATTTTTTCTAAAAATCATCTAATTATTCGGGCCCCAAATAATTATAAGATCGGATATATCTATTGATATTTCAGCAGTTTATGGACCGATTTTGACCAAATAAAGTTTATTCTGCCATTAAAATTGCATGTTGTCTCAAATTCGACACACAGTTTTTCATTACCTCACACAAAAATTGTGACGTGGAGCGCCCTCTCTACAACAATTGAACTACCCCATTAAAGAGAGTTTGCAATAATAAATAAAACAAAACAATTAAATACAAAAGTATTGAAAACAGAAGCATAACAAAGATAGAAAATAAGCAGGGCCTTAAAATCGTATCCGGACTACTACCCCGTGGATAATCGGGCCCTAACGATTATCCCCCGGACTGTTACCCCGAAGACAATTACCCCCCAAGACAATTAACCCCCGAGACAACTACCCCCATGACGATTACCCTCCAACTCAATTACCCCCTACGACAATAACCCCCAAGAAAATTACCCCCAAAAATACAACCAAGACAATTACCCCAAGACAATTACCCCAAGACAATTACTCCCAAGACAAATACCCCCATGAAAATTACCCCAAGACAATTACCCCCAAGACAATTACCCCACGACAATTACCCCCAAGACAATTACCCCCAAGACAAATACCCCCAACACAATTACCCCCAACACAATTACCCCCAACACAATTATTCCCAAGAGGAATACTCCCTACCCCCCCCCCCCCCCCAACACAACTACCCCCCCCCCCCCCCCCCCCCCCGAAGACAACAATCCCGGAAGATCCTGAAAAATTAATTCCTAAGACAATTACACCAAAGACAATTAATCCCTAGTACAATTACCCGGAAGATGAATGCCCCCAAGACAACTACCCCCGGACAACAATTCCCCTATACATCTACACCCTGGACAATTACCCCCAAGACAATTACCCCCTATAACAATTACCCCCAAGACCACTACCTCCAAGACAATAACTGCACCCTGGACAATTACTTTCAAAAACCAGTTACCCCCTTAGACAACTACCCCAAATACAAGTACCCCCAAGAACAGTTAACCCCAAGACAACTACCCCAAGACAATTACCTCCAAGACAATTACCCCCTATGACAATTAACCCCAAGATAACCACCCCCCGGACAATTACTCCCCGGAAAATTCCCGTCTGTGTAAGAGGGCCGTAAATAATAACCCTAATATTTGCATATGTTACTTACATGCAAATTAGTAGATCTTATAAAAACTACTGACATTACTTGTTACACTTAACTTAAAACGTTTGTACAATTTCGCCAACGATCTGATGATTAACGGTTCTGATGGGGATATTGTGAAATCACTATCCAATAATACTAACTCATTAAACACTAACCAGTGGAATCTATCTTAGCCCAAGCTGACCGCCTACTCACAGTGGTATAATATATATTTATGTTTGAATCCTGTAACAACTCACACACTTTTAATTTAGCTTTTTTTTTTAAATAGCAGTAGTTATGTCAAAAAGATTAGTCATCATTACGAAAAGAATGGTAGTAATAAGCTAGTGCAAACTACTGTGAACATGTTCTTTTCTTCATTTGTGATTTGGTAACTCTCCTGTAATCTCAACCGTGAATGAAAAATGACGTAACAGCCGGATATTTACACTTATACCAACACAAATGGTGTAACATATAATTATTTGCATAAAATGTTTTACAAGCGACAAGTACAAATGTTTGTGTTTGTTTTTTTGTTCGTATAATGTTGCAACTTATATTTATTCTATCGCTGAAATTGATGCAGCTGCCGATATTTTGCAGACAGATTTTAGCAAAAAAAACTTGCAGCGTCACTCGATTTAGCCCAAATCGGTTTGATAATCTGTAAATATAAATAACACATAGATGAAATAAACTCAATAGTAGATAATATGATATTATAAGACTGCAACCTACAGTTGACCGAAGCGCAGTAGACTTATCTTCCTAGGTGTCAACTTATTCAAACACAATTTTGATAATATAATTATAGCCTAATACGTAATCGGCTTAAGGTATTGGAAGTTGCATCAGGTCACTCGAAACATATTATACGAAAAAAAGTGTTTAACAGTTTATATTTAAATCTCGAAAAGCTCGAACAAAATGCAACGCTATGATTGTGTGTTAACTCCATGTTTTTTATTTGATTTCACACTCGTCCTATCTCCATATTCCGGTTCGCTGCACACATCCCATTTTCATAATCCTTACGATTAATATGCCATCGTAATGAAGAGATCATTTCCATTAAAATGGTATAAAAATTCAATGATTTTGATGAAAGGGTGGCAGTATTCAGCAGAAGGTGAACTTTGAAAAAGCTGGTCAGCACAGTTGTGCACTCGTAAATTAAATACATTGAGCCATTTTGCGACATTTAACTTCCTGCCTTCCCCTATTCTCTGGGCTACTGCAATCGTCCTAATTGCATAATTAGTACACATAATTCACCGTTTGAAAGGTATATAATGCGGCTTTATTGTGACACCGATTTCGAATATGCTAATTTAAAAATATGAGAGATATGATCTATCAAACTTGAGTTTCCGGTGGTGTTTAGATAAACACTAAACAGTGGAATCTATCTTTGCCCAAGCTGAGCCCCTACTCACAATAGTATCATATGTTTGAAAATTATACCAACTCACACACTTTTAATAACAATAGCAGTAGTTGTGTTGAAAACCCACAAGAATGGTACTAATAAGCTAGTGCAAACTACTGTGAACATTGTCTTGTCTTCGTTTATTGGTTCATATCATGTAATCTGAACCATGAATGTCAAATGACGTTACAACCAGAGTTTCACATATTCCGATAGAACATATTCCGAAAATGTTCACCTTTACCTACACAATTAATGTAAAACTTGTGTTTGTTTGTTGTTGTTTTAGTTGGTTCGGGGGGGGGGGGGGGAGGTCCTGGTTATTTTTCGATGTCGTTTCCTTGGGCAGCCAAATCGAACATGATTCGTATAATGTTGCAACGCATGTTTATTTCATCTTCGAAGGTGATGCACCTGGAGATATTTTGCAGACATATTTCGGCAAAAAAGCTGGCGCCGTCGCTCGATTTTTCCCAATTCGGGTTGATAGTCTGTAAATGGAAATAAAACAAATATTTTACATAAACTATTAGATAATATGATATTATAATACTGCAACATTCAGTCGACCGAAGCGCAGTAGACTAGTCTTCCTTTGGGCCAACTTATTCAAACACAATTTTGACTAGATACTTACAGCCTAATACGTCATTAGCTTAAGGTATTGGAAGTTGCATTAGATCACTCGAAACATATAATACAAATATTATGTTTAACAAATTATATTTAAACTAGCTTCAACCTCATGTGTTTGTTTATAATTATGCAATATTAAGTTTCCAAGGAAAGGTTCAAATATAATTTGAATTAACGACAGTCGTAATACATTTCTGTATTAATTTTGTGTAGAACTATGGAGCCATGGCAAAGTGGGCATTTCCATTTCCTAAATGCTTCAATAAATACCTCAAAAGATGCGAGTGCAGTATACCTTTGTGCTTGTTTTTCTCTCCTTGGAATACGATTTCATCATAATTGAGACATTAGTAGTCCTTTCTTTGACGACTTCTTGATCTGTGATGTTCTTCTGCATGACAACAAGCAAGTTCTCAACTGCGCAATGGACCACTTCAAAATAGGTCTGTCAAAAAGACATGGGCATATATTATAGGCGTAGTAACCCCAACTTGCACAATAACATAACAAATTGATAGTTAAATTGTCGTAATTAACATTTCTTTATTAGAATATACACACGTGTAATATTCCAAATCGCATATTTTGCATTATCAAGCATATTCAATGATCTGCCTTTTCTTTCCTCAACTATAGTTCAGAAATATGGGCAAATTGAAAATAGGAATACGAAAACGGTATACCTTCGTCCCATCGTCATTTTCTGTTGGAATAACTATTGATGCAGTCGTCATTGAACCTGCTGATCCGATGTCCTCAGTCAATGCTATGATGTCAGTCATCAGATCAACAGCCACTGTTGGATTCGATTTGCTTATGCAGCGAATAATTTCGGCAACGTACCAAACAAAGGCGTCAGTAATTGAGTGCATAACCTGAGGTTCCTGAAATTCAATAATATACATCTATATCATTGTAACGGTTAGCGGTTGTCATTATCAGATAAGTTGAATATGTTAAAAGGATGTAGAAACATTGCTGACTTGTGCCAAAAATTATGAATGTTGATAAAATAGGAATGTGTGTGATCTGAAATGATCATCGTACATATCAGGTTATTAGCGGGAAAACAAAATATATTTGCTTATCAGTTAAAATTAATTTGTACATTATAAACTATTTGAACTCGTCAACCATTCAACCGTAAACACCCTTTTAACAAAATTGGATCGAAAAAGTAAACACTGTTCCATGCTTTGTTAAGTGATACTATTACAATAAGGTATGTGCGAACCACCAAGAGTTTAACTAAAGTTTTGTGGATTTTGAAAATGTCACTAGCTCCCATCAAACAATTTTTCGACAGCAACCTGATGGTGATGTGGTTGAAATAGCAATGTAAACACCCAAATCACGTTTTTTAAAATCATAATGAAGTGATAATAGAATAAAGCTATGGACGTGGTATGGCAAGATTGATGAATGAGATCCCGAGATAAAATCTAAAATATTGCCCGTTACGTTTGTCTTGCAGCATTACAATTAACCCACTCTTGCTGCTCTCTACCAAGGTGTATAAATGGGGACCCGGAAGGATGGGATGTGGTTTCTTAGCACTGCGTCCGCCTAAAACGTAGCTAACTGCCTTAGCGTTGTTCGTATGCTGGTTTCTCCCGCACCGCGCGTTCATTCTCGGCCCTGTCACATATAGCCGACGCACGGCCAACGCATGGCCAACGCACTGCAAATTCGGGAAAAATGGGAGTGCGTCGTTGTACGCCCAACTCCTGTCAGGATTTAGGGGGGAGGCTAGCGAACTTACAGCGAATGCATAACGTGTTGCTAACGCGCTGTGCGTATACAGGGCGCATACATAGCGCATACAGAGCGTATACATTAAAAACCGCAACGAATGCATCACGTGCTGCTAGCGTGTTGGACGAATGGCCAGCGCCCGGCCAGCGCATGCAGAGCGCATGCACCGCGCATGCACCGCGCGCTCAACGCACATCTCGCGAAAGACAGCGTCCAGTGTGTTGTCATATCAAAGTTAGTGCAGTGCCAAGTGTACAACCTCTTCAAGATGCCACCCAAGAGAATGAACCCACTGTCCATGAAGCCCATGAAGAAGACACCATCTGCTCCTGTTATTGGTGGCCGCGGTCGTAGAGGCAAGGGCAGAGGCAAAGAGCTTCCCAGCCTGGACCCTGAGCAGCCCAGCCTGAACCCTGAGCTTCACAGCCTAGATTCTGACTCTGAGCAGCCCAGCCTGAACCCTGAGCCGCCTAGCCTGGACCCTGAGCTGCACAGCTTGGACTCTGCTTTTGCTGTTGAGGATGCTGTCGAGGATGCTACATCCTTTCCATCATCATCCCGTCAGTGCTCCCCTACTCACTCACATGCTGGGTCAGTAGACAGCCATGTATCGCTGGCTTCGCAGGCATCGTCTGTCGTCAAGATCAAGAAGGGTACAAAGAAGGACAAAAGGGCCAACAAGCTGTCCGATGACGAGGAGGAATTAATGGTCGCCTTCTTGGAGGAAAATTAAATGATTTGGAACAAAAAGGTCACCCATTACAGGAGGCCAGACATGAAAAATGCTGCATGGCAGAAACAGGCGGACATCATGTCCAAAGAAGTATCCCATCTGCAAGGGTCGTTCAAGGGAATGAGGGACAACTTCGCGCGCCTGGAAAACCTGCCCAAGTCCGGATCCGGGCAACGAGAATTTACAGAATATAATTTTAGCCAAATTCGTACTTTTAGCTAAATTTTCGCAAAAGTTTCACCAAATTTTGGGCAAAAGGTCCCCATAATGCTACCATACATGCCATAAGAATGTTTTATTATGACAAATTTGTCATGATAACAAAATATTGCTTTGTGAAACACCCTCGGGAATCAACAAGCATTCAATGATACCATATTTGTGAAGGGTTATACGTATCCATGGATATGAGAGCTCAAACTTGAATTGCCGAACTTGTATTATTAGCGTGTTTATCTATAAAAAGGCCTTGCAACATTAAACAAATTCAAACATCCATAACATAATTGGAAGTAGGTGGATGGGTCAAGGGGCATTTTGGATTCAAAATAGATACAACAAATAATGGGGAAAATCACCAAAATAAAGGTTAAGTGTGAAAAACTGCACCGTACTCGTCTCAAATCATTTCAAGATTTTTAAGTAGTCCTAATATGATTTGAGTTTTCTTTCCATGTCCATTTTGGAGAAAGGGGGTGTGGGTTTTAGCATTTGTTTAACTTTGCAGGGCCCTGAAATGAATGCAATTAATGCAATGAATAAATTTAACACAATACTGGTAGTTCATGTCAAATAACATTAAAATCCATCCATCTTCCGAGGTGGTTCTTCTAGAAGTGATCAGTAGGAACCTCTATCATTACCCATGAGGGTCGGATGAGAAGTGATGGGGATATGGTGTGCAGGGACGCGTTGACTACACGCTATGTACACGCTGTGTATACGCTAGCTATACGCTAGGAACACGCTAGAAGAACGTCGGGTGCGTTAGAGACCCGTTCTGCACTCGTTCAGCTCACCCTTATTCGCTGCACGTTCGCTGGGCATGCGTTTGAAGCACGCTAGGTGTGCGCTAGGTGTGCGCTAGGCGTTCGCTAGACCTCAGCCGACGAACTCACAACGAGTACACAGCGTGTGCTCCGCGTATGTCTGGCGTTGGTCTAGCGTGCTCTGCGCGTGACTGGCGTCCTTCTGGCGTGTACATCCATGCGTCGAGCTCTGCGCACAGTTTTGAGCATGCAAAACAAATCTCGAGGCACAGAGCGAATGACGACGAATGCAAAACGTTGGTCCAGCGCGCTCGACGCATGAGTAACGCATGATGACGCACACCTAGCGCACAACGACGCACTGGCCAAAATGGCAAATTTGCAATGCGCTGGCCGTGCGTTGGCCGTGCGTTGGCCGTGCGTCGGCTATATGTGACCAGGCCATTAGTACGCACGTACGTAATCTTCGTGGAAGGTTGGCAAACACCGCTAAGTATACTTCGGGAGATTTCCCCGGCGATCGGCGTTCAGACGATATTCATGTGTGCATTACGTGTGATGTATGAACAAATATATGAATAATATAGATAGTCTTACGTCTAGACTCTCAGATTTTAAGTTACATTGAGTTACAGATAGATTGAGAACATTGCAGGCTTGAACCTGAAATAATGTTACAAAGAAATATATTTGCATATTTCTAGCACTATTATATTACCTTGAAATCAATGTATGTTGTAGAAATATTCATAAAAGAAATAAGATACATACAAACGGAAAGCACCCAAGGCTAGCGGTAATAACAGACGGAGGCAGCGAGTTGATACAGAACGACCTTTTTCTAGATTTCAGGTAATTATGTTTTACTTTTTACCTCGATTATTACAATTTTCATCTGTTTCAAAGGTATATTACATGGGGATCGTGTCAATATAAGCTTGATTATGGAATCATGTAGATTCACGAAGATATTGATACATTTGTGTGGCTTTTATCTCCTGCAGAAATCTTCCACTCGCGGGCTGTTCATCGAGACGGCACTAGCGTAACCACGGGCTACCTTGGGCGTGCGATCTGCTGATTAACCGCTGGTACATTGTGAGTGAGATTCGCAGCTAGCGATCGAGTTGTTTTGAATTTTATCAATAATATAGTTATTGACTTGGTTACATTTTAAGTGAATTTCCGCAATTTGCCTACTGATTGAGGAATAAAGATATGAATGATTAAACAATGTGCTTATAATAAAAATTGTTACAACATTGCCTGGTAATCAATGGTAATTGGAACTATACTGCAAACACAAACATTGGATTCTCCATTTCTGGATCACAAACAATGCAGATGTGAATTAGCAAGGTTTTTCTAAATTTGTAATTGTATACATAGGCGTACCCAGGCGGGGGGGTTTGAACCCCCCCCCCCCCCCCTTTTTTTCAAATTTTAACGGTCTCGACCTCGAAAAGTGTGAAAAACCGTGGTCTCGGGACTCTCGGCCTCGAAAATGTCGAAAATTTGTGGTCTCGGCTTCAGAAATTTTCAACGACAAGCGTGCAGAAGCTGTCAGATCTCTGGCCGTAAAGTGTAAATTACTGTAATGAATTGGATGGTAGGTTATTCAAGCTGAGACCATATCTTCTACTCATTATTTAAAATCATATTCTATTTTATAATTTTGTAGGCAATTTATATGACATAATTCATCTTCAGTCATTTGTAAACAAAAATCCTTGTTTGCTTTTCAGGGAAGCAGCCTTTGGCAGAACTGGAAACTTATTATTGGAACTACCTAGCATGCAGCTGGTCAAGCAGTGCTCTTCTATCGTAACCTAATTCAGGTAAGTAACGTTATTTTATTGTTATATTTTTGAAAAATATAGAGGCCTATCAATTTACCACTTTCTAAATCATTAGCAATGCTAGTAACATTTGGTCATAATGTTTTAGGAGTGTATACATTAAGTTTGTATATACATCAATTAAAGGGGTAGTTTAGTTTTGGTAAGGCTGAACTTTAGTAGCCAAAACCTGCACAGTAACATTATAAACTAATAGTTATAACTCCACCATGCTCGAAAGGTATACAAAATGACAAATGACTAAGTAAAAAGCATGTTATCATTCAAAAAGAGCCATTAAAACACAAGAGGGCGCTTTTTAAATAGGCATTGGTTTCAACCATTTTGCATACAAAATTATGCATGTGATGTTTGATTGATATAATGATTAAATAGAGAGATCATCAACAACTATTTAAAAAATGCTTTTGAAAATTTTTGAAAAAGTGCAAGCATTTTTTTATTTTTTTCTAAAAATCATCTAATTATTTGGGCCCCAAATAATTATAAGATCAGATATATTTATTGATATTTCAGCCGTTTCTGGGTCGATTTTGACCAAATAAAGTTTATTCTGCCATTAAAATTGCATGTTCTCTCAAATTCAACACTCATTTTTTCATTACCTCACAAAAAAATTGTGATGTGCAGCGCCCTCTCTACCAAAACTAAACTACCCCTTTAAAGGGGTAGTACTGTTTTGGTAAGGCTGAGCTTTAGTTACCAAAACCTGCACATTAGTATTACAAACTAATAGTTATAACTCCACCATACTCAAAAGGAATAGAAACGTACAAAGGAATAAATAAAAAGCATGTCATCATTCAAAAAGAGCCATTGAAACACAAGAGGGCACTCATTAAAAAGGCATTGGTTTCAACCATTTTTCATACAAAGTTATGCATGTGATATTTTGTTAAAATAAAGAGATCATCAACAACTATTTGAAAATCTTTTCTTTTTTTACTTTTGAAAAGGTGTAAGCATTTTTAAAATTAAATAAAAAAATCAACAAATAAATGTGGACCCTTGATTTATTCTGATTGGATATATTTATTGATATTTCAGTCGTTTATGAACTGATTTTGATCAAATAAAGTTTATTCTGCCATTAGAATTGTATGCTCTTGCAAAATTTTACACTCAGTTTTCCATTATCTCACAAACAATTATTTTGTGCACTGCCCTTTTTACCAAAACTACTCTACTTATTATGACATTTTTTTTCCTCAAAAGCTATTTCAAACACATCTACCATTCATTGTTTGTTTCTTTCTTGCATTATTCCAACAGCTTGGTCAGCATTTTCTTACGAGTTGATGACATCCCTCATCACTACCAAAGCTATTCCCAGTGACAACTCAAGATAGATAATGGTGGCAGGAGAGAAATGCATCTACACACATTCCATCAAAATCGTTTGACGGATCTCGGCCTCGGATCTTGACCGACCTCCCTCCCCCAGCTTACAGGACTCTCAACCAGTGGTCTCGGCCTCGACACATTTTGACAAATCTTAGTCTCTTTCTCAAAAATGTTTGGCCGTCGAAAGCGCATTATTACCCCAGGGCCCCGTAACATAAAGATTCATGATTAATCGTACGATTGATTAATTGATCGTATGGTCATATATGGTACAGTTCAGACCCGCACAATTATCTTGTACACATTCTCAACTCCCCGGGGAGCATACTAGTGGCGGGCAACCCTATAGGTGCACCAAGCTAATTTTCACCTGACCAGGTACCCATTTATACACCTGGGTAGAGAGCAGCAATGTGGATTAAATGTCGCGATTATGACGTCAAGTAAAATATTAAGAATCCTGATAATTACTACACTGAGCTTTTTTGTTGTCTATATGTTGTATTTTTAATTGCTAGAATGATGTCGAGTACCATGGTATGAGTCAAAATGTTCAAACCATCATACATGAATGAAAATAACTCACTAAAATATGTGCCTTGTAAACCCTGTACAAACAATGGAACCTCATTATATAGAGCTTTGATATTACTAAACCCTTTTACAGAATATTATTTTGCTGGTTCCAGCTCTTTGTTGTACGACCCTGATATAAAGAGATTCGGGATATAACAAGGTTATTTTGATGGTCCAAATCTCCTTGCATTCAGGTGGTACCACTAAATGCAACAAGTATAGTGGATTGGAGTGTATATGTATTTTGTGTGCACTGGTGTCCTGATTGTGTGTTTTGAATAGCATTTGTAATGTGAGTATGTCAAGTGAGTATGACTCCTACATTTATAACCTTACCTTACAGATGTAATATTCCCCAACATTAATTCAAACTACATACCAGTCATCATCAAAGAAAACACATCTTTATATTGAATATAGTTGTACTGTATATTGTATATATTGGGGGTTCAAACTCCTCACCCTTTGACCAAAAATAATGTTGGCTTATTTTTTCTTTTCTTTTTTTTTTTTGGGGGGGGGTGGTTGAACCCCCCTTTAAAACTCAAAACCTCAACCAATGGTCTTGGTCTCGGCCTTAAAAAAAAATACGGATTTCGGTTTTGGTTTCAAAAAATTTCTATGGACACCTCCCCCCCCCCCCCCCCCCCTTGAACAAATCCTTTTTAAAATGATGCTGGGTACGCCAGTGGGTTGACAAGAAATTTAGAAAATTATTAAAGCATAACAGGTAAAAAGAATGACACGAAGAACTCGTGACATTAACTGGTTAACCTTATTATAACGTAATGTCTACAAGTCAGTGGCGTACCCAGGATTTTTTCCAAGGGGGGGGGGGGGTTATTTCGTCAGCCAAATCTATGTAAGCGGGTGGGGGGGGGGGGGGGTGTCTATAGAAAATTGAAGCTGAGGCCGAGACCCAAGACCATTTGGGGGGGGGGGGGGGGTGTCCGTTGAAATTTGTTGAAGCCAAGACCGAGAATATTTAACATGTTCAAGACCAGGATTCTCCGGTGGTAGAGACTGCTAATATGTTGTCTCGAGACCAGCTACAAGTTGTAAAGGGGGGTGGGGTGGGGTTCAAACCCCCAAAACAGTCATTTTTTGTTGGGGGGGGGGGGCGTTGAAACCTACAAACAACCCCCCCCCCCCCCCCCCCCCCCCCCCATCCTGTGTATGCTTCAGGTCAAGATAACTACATCGCATATTCTCGATCTCGTAGACGTAGAAACTTTCATTCTTTTATTTATTCATTGATTTCCGGTAATCCGGTATGATACAAAAAAAAAAACATACGAAGGTATACAATAGTATTATTCATAGATCATAAAATACCCTACCGGTTTATACATCGTAAACATATAATTATACAATCATAAACATTCAAAATGACGAAGAAGCATTATATTACACAGCAATAATAATACATTATATAACGTTTAATTATGCAAGTCATCGAATTGACAACAAGAGACCAAATAAAGAAAGGGTTAAAAATATTTAGAGGGGGCTTGATTGATAGTATTTCAAACGGAATAGAGAGAGAGGGGAAGATATATATAAAAGGGAAGTGGGGAAGAAAGACAGAGAAAGAGAATGATAGAAAAGGAAAACAAGCAAGAGAGAGATAGGGTTAGATATCTTTCGCCATTTTGTCTATTGAAAGTTTATTGAAATAGAGAGAGAGGGATACAAGGGAGGGAGGAATTAAGAAACAGAAAGAGAATGTTATAAAAGTGAAACAAGCAAGATGGAGAGAAAGTGAGAAAACGTGCAACTACAGTACCTCCTTGGTATACTCATGTATACTGTATACGTACATACGAGTGCAGTGGTAACTACTGGAGCGAAAAACTTCTCACACTATGTTGCAATACAAAATATCATTATGATTGGCACATGCACAGCAAACACACACACACACGCACAGTCTGCACAGATCGCGCATTGCCAAATACGGCAAATTCAACGCCAAATATGGCAAATTATTCGTGACGTAAAGAATTTTAATATTCATAGGGGACAGGTCACTAACAGGTCACTGCTCATTATCTCGCGCCTTGGCTGATTTTGGCTCCGAAATGATCGGAACGTTTTTTTTCCGGGTAGCGCGATCAGAGGGCATTGCGCGTTTAGTGGGCCTGTAGCGATAGAGGAATGGATGCATTATATTGGGCTGCGCGCGGTATAGTCCAGTAGTTATCTCTAGGGCCTAGAAATGTTCATAAGTACAATGTTTTTTTTGCTATTCATGTTCTAAATGGTTCATAGAGAAAAGTCAGCTTTGTTGCCACCTCGGCAACATTGAGCAATTTTTTTTATAAGCATTATAAAGATAATGAGCTAATTTGCATATTTCTGAAATAAGGACAGAGGTCATTTGCTATCTAGGAATAGTGCAAACATAATGAAAACTATTATTTAAAGGAGTTTTGGGGTAATGAATTCATTTCCGGAGCCTATTTGCATTTGCCATATGGGCAACACCCTGAAATCCAAGATGGCTGCCCCTAATTTGCATATTTATGAATATTATTGGTTTTTGGTAGTTTAATCCATTCATGAGTAAAAAGTACAGGATTTTATGTTTCAATCATGTTCTACATATGTATTAAAGATATTTAAGCTTTGTTGCCACCTTGGCAACAATCAGCAATGCATATAATTAGCATAATTATGTTTTTCACCTAATGTGCATATTCCCAGAAATCAAGTAAAATCGTATATACTGTGAACCCGACAACTAGAAATTACGAGTAATACCTCTTTTCCAAGGTTTTTGGGGGCAACAAATCCATTTCTGATACTTAATTCAACACAAAACCATGGCAACCCACATAAATCCAAGATGGCCGCCTTTGGCTTTTGTAAGGAGAGAATGTTATTAGTCTGTTTGATCGCAATTATTTCATAAATGTATTATTTTTTACTGTTAAAACCAAACTGAATTGTGAGTCCAGTATTCTAGTTGCCTGTTCCAATGATTGAATAAAAAAAAAAGATCATCCCGAGCTTTTATAACCAAAATAAGGAATATATGTATCGTAGCTCGACTAATTTTGGGATCGGCCATCTTGGATTTATATGGGTTGCCATGGAGATATGTCGAATTAAGTATCATAAATGGATTTGTTGCCCCACAAAACCTTGGAAAAGTGGTATTACTCGTAATTTTTAGTTTTCGGGTTCACAATATATACGATTTTACTTGATTTATGGGAATATGCAAATTAGGTGAAAAACCTAATTATGCTAATTATATGCATTGCTGATTGTTGCCAAGGTGGCAACAAAGCTGAAATATCTTTAATACATATATAGAACATGATTGAAAAATAATATCCTGTACTTTTTGTTTATTAATGGCCTCGGCCACCAAAAACCAATCATATTCATAAATATGCAAATTAGGGGCAGCCATATTGGATATCAGGGTGTTGCCCATATGGCACACGCAAATAAGCATCGGAAATGGATTCCTTACCCCAGAACACCTTTAAATAATAGTTTTCATTATGTGTGCTCTATTCCTAGATAGCAAATGACCTCTGACCTTATTTCAGAAATATGCAAATTAGCTCATTATCTTTATAATGCTTATATAAGTAATTGCTCAATGTTGCCGAGGTGGCAACAAAGCTGAATTTTCTCAATAAACCATTAAGAACATGAATAGCAAAAAAAATATTATACTTATGAATGTCTCCAGGTCTAATACACGACATATAGAACCGTCTACTGGACTAAAACGTTCCCAGTCGGAACAACCTAAAACGCGACGGATGGAAACGGTGCACTTTGTGTGCGGGAACGATACAAGTGCGTATATTCGTTGACCGATGTAATAATACTAGCTTTTAGAGGCTCTTTCAATTTGCGTTCTATAAATGCATGTTAATATTAATTGCTGTAAAATGATTTGATATTTCATAATTGTAACCATGTGTAAATGGAACACGATAAACAAAAATGAATTGAGAGCCATAATCGTTTTTTTTTTTTTTTTATTCGTATACTTAATTAATTCACCTACCTCCTCCAGAAACTTCATCCTGTTAAGCTTCGGTATGTTGTTCAACTCGATTTGCTTCACTTTTTGTAGTATTGTCCCGATTGTTGCAGCTGTATAACTCTCACCGATTTGTTGACGCAAATAGTCAATAAAACCTTCATATGTCTAAATTAACGACATAAAGAAAGCGTTGAGTTCGATTGGCAATAGTCCGTTCGTGTAATTAAAGGGTGACTAAATTACAAATGCATGTTGACTTTTGTTGATATGTAATAATGAATACATCAAATATTTGTCGACGATTTGATGTACACTTTTGTCATATTTTGTATATTATTTTTTCTTTTAATTTTATTCTACCTGCTAAGCTCCACCCCTAAGAAAACCCACCAGCATTGACTTGTGTGACATCATAATACCATTCAACCATCAGTTAGGAAGATAAACATGAATAAAGGATATGTCATAAAACTCAATTGCTTCTGGAGGTTTTTTTTTAGGGGTGAAGCTTAGCAGATAGAATAAAAGTAATAGAAAATGTAACACAAAAAATATGACACAAATATACGTCAAATAGTCAAAGGATATGTGATGTATTCATTATTACAGATTGACAACAGTCAACATGCATTTGTCATGTAGTCACCCTTTAAAGATATAGTTGAGTGCTAGCATAGAGAGCACTACAGAAAATAATTGTGTCTGCGATAATGAAAAACTGATCGTCAGATTAGAAATAGCACACTATCGTATTAGTCGTGAAGACGGTCCATTGGGTCGTGTACAAGACCTGGAAAAGTTCTTTAGTCCAATGTTTTTGTATTGATACATATTCTAGAAGGGTTAAGGAAAACTTTCAGCTTTGTTGCCACCTTGGCAACATTGGGCAACATTTTTTATAAGCGTTTAAAAGTTAATTAGCTAATTTGCATATTTGTGAAATAAGGTCAGGGGTATAAGGAAATAAGGTCATAAGGTATTCTAATATATACTCCGCAAAAAAAGAAACTGGACACTTGTATAAGTTGAAATATTTCATATTAATGTACGATAAAGTTTACATGATCATATATCAAATTAAAGGGAATTTAGTCCTCTACATGCAGGGTATAACTTAAAGGTGTAATCGTTCATGCATGAAATGCCATGGTCAATTAACACTAGCAAGGTCTGTTTTCAAAAATAGCAAAACAATGGAGGACCACACCATTCGACTGAAGTGATAGTAAGCGTTTCACTTAAAACAAGATGAGCGGGGCAAGTAAATTATGACATTATTCAACTTTATTGTTATGAACAAACTCTGGAAATACAAATTTGTCAATAAAACAGGGCCAGGTTATGAGAGCATTATCATACTGGTCTGTATTACAGGCATGAAGCTTGTCTATTTCATGTGTCCCTGAAATGTTAACCATATTTACCTAGAGAAATGTAATGTTAAAGACTGCCCAACTGTTTGACCAAGGGTGACTTCAGCTTTTAAAGATCTTTGGACTACGGTATAATTCTTGAGAAGAATTTATACCATTTTCATGCTGAAATAAGGGCACAAACTGTGGTTTTGACTAATAAAGCTTTGCCATGGAATTTCCCATTTTGTTACTTTTGGATGAAAATAACACCTATAACGTTCACAATTTGTCTTCATTTATACTTGTTATTGAGATGAAGCTAGAAAAGATCACATTTGTAATGAAAAATTATGCCATCTCATAAATATAGCGTTTAACATTATGCTTATCAACATTTATATGGTTGAGTGGATGTTCCATTTTTGCTATTTTTGAAAACAGACCTTGGTGTGGTTAATTGACCGTGACAAGTCATGCATGAATGATTTCATCTGGATTTCATGCGAATATTGAAGAGGGTAATTTGATCTTTAATTTGATATACAATATCATATATTTTATCGTTAATGAATACGAGATATTTGGTCTCATACAAGTGTCCAGTTTCTTTTTTTGCGGAGTATATTTTGGGACAAGGATTCCATTTCCGGTGCTCGTTTGTAAGTGCCATATGGGAAACACCTTGAAATCCAAGATGGCTTCCCCTAATTTGCATATTTATGAATATTATTGATGTTCAGTGGCTACAGCCCTTAATAAGTAATAATTCCAGATTATTATTTGTCAGTTATGTTCTAAGTATGTATTTAAGATATCAAAGATTAGTTGCCATCATGGCAACCTCTATGAATGTATATTATTTGCATAATTAGGTACTTTACCTAATTTGCATATTCTCCCAAATCGAGTATATTGGGAACCGGGAAACTAAAAATGACAAGTGAAACCACTTTTCCAAGGTTTTGAGGGGCAAAAGATCAATTTTTGATACTTATTTCTTTGTACCACTATGGCAACCATCTCAAATCCAAGATGGCTGCTACCCAAATTACACATGTTACGATACACGACTATATTCTTTCGGGTATATTAAATCAATATTATAATGTTTGGACTTTTAATTATTCGAAATATTAACTAGAATACTTGAATCACAATGTAGTTGTTTACTTACAGTCCAAAAATCATACTTTTATAAAAAATAAATGCCATTAAAGTGGCAAATAGCATTATTTGCTTTAAAATGACAAAGGCGGCCATCTTGGATTTATGTGGGTTGTCAAGGTGATACGTTAAATAAATTATCATTAATGGATTGTTTGCCCCCTAAAACCATGGAAAAGTGGTATTCATTTTTACTTTCCGGTTTCCCAATATACTCGATTTTGGGGAATATGCAAATTAGGTAAAATACCTAATTATGCAAATAATATGCATTCCTAGAGGTTGCCATGATGGCAACTAATCTTTGATATCTTACATACATACTTAGAACATAACTGACAAATAATAATCGGGAATTATTAATAATTAAGGGCTGTAGCAACTGAAAATCAATAATATTCATAAATATGCAAATTAGGGGCAGCCATCTTGCATTTCAGGGTGTTGCCCATATGGCACTTACAAACGAGCAGTGGAAATGGAATCCTTGCCCCAAAATACCCTAGAATCCTTGTTTTTTTATCAATGTTGCAATATTCTTCGATAGAAAATGACCCCTGACCTTATTTCACAAATATGCAAATTAGCTAATTAACTTTAAAATGCTTATAAAAAAAGTTGCCCAATGTTGCCAAGGTGGCAACAATGCTGAAATTTCTTCTTAACCTTTCTAGAATATGAATCAATTAAAAAACGTTGGACTAAAGAACGTGTCCAGGTCCTAGAAAAATCTACACGACTATATTGACATTGTAGATTTGGTTTAATCAAAATCGATTCAGAAACGGCTGAAATATCCAAAAACATATCAATTTTTTATGATTGCGGGGCCTAACAATTATTTGATAATTATGAAAAAGCAGTTAAAATAAATGAACAATTATTTCTCTGTTTCAAAATTTACAAGATTTGTTTTCAATAATAGTTCATTATTTCTCTAGTTAATCACTATTTTAACAAAACTTCACATGCAAAATATTGTATCTAAAATGGTTGAAACCAATGACGTTTTAGAGAACGCCTTGTAATAATTTCAACGGCTTTTTTAAAGACGATATTAGGGTTTTTACTGATTCGTTTGTAATTGTTCATTCTTTTCGAGCATGTAAAGCCCGGTGCCCACTTAGCGATCTACATGGGCCTAGCGATCTAGAGCGATCTTGCCCGAGTAGGAGCGATCCCCTGAAATCTGTTGTTAAGTCGCCAAGTGGGCATCAATGGCCGCACCAGATCGCTGTAACTCGCGTCCGCAAGGGTGGTGTCGGTAGCGGTCGCCGGGGTTTTGACATTGTTCAAAAATCTGGCGACCAGGTCGGTCTCGATCGCATTCGCGGCGATCTGGTGCGATCTGGTGTGGCCATTGGTGCCCACTTTGCGACTTAACACAGATCTCAGGGGATCGCTCCTACTCGGGCAAGATCGCTCTAGATCGCTAGGCCCATGCAGATCGCTAAGTGGGCACCGGGCTTTAGAGTTATAACAAGTAGCTTGTTATGTAATCGTGCAGGTTATGGTTACTGCAATTATGTTTGACCAAAACTGTACTCTCTTTACCAAAACTCAACTACCCCTTTGATCACCGACGTCTCCAAGCGCTCTAAGCATTATGACCATGAACAGGCACTGTTCGTTTCAGCCGATTTGCCAAGATAAGGGCTTCAAATGTCGAACATTTCAACGAACACATGGCTGGCGGTGATTTGAAATGCATGTCATGTGTCGATCCAAAATGATCATTATTCTTGTTCATCACATATAACTTCAAAAGCATTTTGAGGAGCACAATGGGCATTTCCACGGTAGCTCGCGTTTCACTATATTGCACATTAACTACTTCAATTTGATTAACTCCAATTGTTGTTAATGGAACTGTATACTGATTTTATCACCAAAGATTAAGTAGATTTTAAATAACTAGACAACATACAACAGACTGACAAAGCTACCTGTAGGAACTGTTGGGGATGGATCCATAGAGTAACTTGCGCTACAAAAACAAAAAGACATGGACAAAATTGAGTAACCATGGAACGTGAAGAGCAGCATCGAAAAGGTATTCCTGGTCAATATTTTATGTAGTAATTTGACATTTGTATGTGCCCTATGAGTTAGTATTGAAACGATTTCCAAACTATTTGGTCGCGTTACGGTAACTCGAGTTACAGTTTCTCCGGAGGTTTTGATGCATACAAAAATATATTTTAGAACACTCAACAACTAAACGTTTTATCTGAAAGGTATTGTAGTTATCAGTCATACAAGTTGATGCCTTATTTTTTTATTATTGGTATAACACGCATTCTCCATAGACTCAAGCCCGAATATTTGTTAAAGGGACTTAGTAACATTGTCCAAATCTTCAAAATGACATTTTCATTCTAGCGGTTCCCTCATACCTTGTTGTATTCGTATTAACTATAAAATCATGGGACAGGTTTCAGTTTTTCAAATTTCCCTTTCGTTACAAAGATTTTTTTTGTTTTTCTTTATAAGGTGCAAATGTGAACAATAGCCCACCAGAGTGTTATTGTGAGGGTCAATCAAATGGTCCACTGCATCAAACAAACAAAATAAAATGAAAAAAAAATATATATATGTATATTAATACTACAAAACTACTTTGACAAGAGGTGAACATGCGCACGGCCTTTAAAGGATTGACGACCAATGGTTGTTATGTTGCCAACAATGTGATCTGGAAGAGAGTTCCATGTTCGAACAGCCGAGTGAATAAAACTTCTATCCAGAGTGTATATTGAGCATCAAGAATGGTGAGTGCGTGGTCTGGCAGTGATGTGCTGTACCTAGTCACACGCCGTCTATCCAGAGGAGGAGGAAGCATATCAGCCAGGTCTTGTGGGCAGTTGCTAGTATGCATTTTGTAGAGTGTTGACACTGCAGCAATCTGTCGTCGGTGGGACAGGCTAGGGATGGAGAATAGGTTACGTGCAGTAGGCTCATCAATTCCTATTATTTTGAGAGCTTTCTTCTGGATGTTGTCAAGTTGGCTGAAAGCCGTTGGTGGGGCGTTCGTCCAGCATAGGCAGGCATACTCCATAATGCTCCTGACTTGTGACTTGTAGACAGTAGATCTGCCTGTAGTGTCGAGCTTGCCGGCAACTCTCCTCAGAGCTCGTAGTTTCTGTCCAGCTCTGGTGGCGATAGCTGAGATGTGTTTGGACCATGAGAGCTTGCAGTCAAACGTGACTCCTAGAATATCAAGTTGGTCATTTGAGTCTAGCTGACAGTCCCCGAGATCGATGTTTGGTTTTGATGGAGTTCGTTTTTTGTATATCATCATTGTCTTGCACTTTGCTGGCTCAAAGGTGACCTTCCATTTGTCAGCCCATGCTTTCATCTTGGCAAGATCCTTGTTTGGACTGGCAGCTTGATACTTGATGCAGTAGTCCCTTGAAGCAGCTATATGAAGCTATACTGGGATGGTTTAAAGCTGATGTGTCGTCAGGAGGTGACAGAAATTATGATTGTGTATTTAGTTCAGTTCAGTTCAGTTTATTTAACACTTCATAAAAACAACAAATTGACAAGGTAAGAACAAAAGAAAATCAAGGAATACAAGTTCTACATACAAAGTATACAAAATACGGACAAAATTATAAAGTGTAAGGAGTCGGTAGAAAGGCTGTAATTGCCTTATGTAAAACCGACCCCAGTAAAGAAAAGTAACATGCATACAAACAATACATCTAGGTAAATATACAATAATAAAAGCCCCTTTACAGATGCATGCATTTAATTATGTACAGTAAAATGCATGAACACTTGGTGCAAGTAAAAAATCGTAGTGTTTATACGATGTAGGAGCCCACTGCAGGCTGCACCGTTCTAATAACAGGTAGTGCAGCCGTTTGGAAGGTCGTCAATCCAGTAGCTTTTACTACTGGCCCAGGAAGGCTGTTCCACATTCTTATTGTTCGTGGATAGAAAGAGAATTTGAAGACGTCGATGGTTGCACGAGGGATGATGTACTTGAGGTTGTGATCATGCCTTCCATGGTAATTGGCTAGGGCGACTGTCGGTGGGAATGGCAAGCTGACCAGTTTGTATTGTAGTTTATAAAAAAAAAGGGAACACTGGGCAAGGAGTCGTCGGGCATGTAGCAGGTCCCATACAAGTGCTGTCAAGAGAGCTGATGACGATGTTGTGTATCTGTGGTCGCAGTGAACAAAGCGGGCGGCCGCTTTTTGTACCTGCTCAAGATCTTTAACCTTTGTGATAATGTGGGGGTTCCATGCCTCTGATGCATATTCCAATTGAGGACGAACTAGTGATGTGTAAGCCCTGGCCTTTACTTCTCTGGAACAGGATGGCAGGGTCCTACGGAGGAGACCGGACCGAGGGTACGGCTAGCTTTCTGTCTGATGGTTTGGCAATGCTTGCTCCAACGGAGATCAGCAGTGACTGTGATCCCAAGATATTTGTAATGGTTTACCCTCGGGATAAGTTCATTGGTTAGGTAATATTGGCAGGTGCTAGGGGTGCGTTTCCGCGTAATTGACATAACTGCACACTTCTAGATGTTGAAGCTCATGAGCCAGTCAGACGACCAAGTGGACAGTTTCTGGAGATCGGACTGGAGGATCTGGTGATCTTTGTCGCTGCAGATTTCCCTGAAGACCACACAGTCATCTGCAAAGAGCCGGATCTTTGATTGGATGTTGTCTTGGATGTCACTGATGTACAACAAGAAAGGGGTTGGACCAATGACAGAGCCCTGGGGGACACCGGATGTTACATCTCGCCAGGATGATTGAGATCCGTCTACCACGACTGCCTGTTTCCTGTCCGAGAGGAATGATATTAGACAGTTTTGAGAGTCACCTACAATGCCATAGTAGTTGAGTTTGCTGCAGAGACGTTGGTGTGGCACTCTGTCAAACGCCTTCTGGAAGTCGATGAAGGCAACATCAACCTGGCTGCGTTTTTGAGTGAAGACCATTTGTGGATTACAGATGTAAGTTGGGTAGTAGTTGAAAGACCCCGACGGAAGCCGTGTTGGTAGTTTGAGAGGATGTTGTTGACATCAAGGTGCTTGGATACGTGGCTCAGCATGATATACTCCATGATTTTACAGCATATGCAAGTTAGAGAAATTGATCTATAGTTGGTTTGGTCACTCTTTACACCAGACTTGTGAATGGGGGTAACGAGCGCTTGTTTCCACTGGGTTGGAACAATTCCACAGTTGTTACTTTGCTGGAATAAGAAGGAGAGGCTAGGAGCAATCTCGTGAGCAACAAGCTTTAGGAACCTTGGTGGGATCTGATCGGGTCCGCTAGCCTTTGCAGGATTTAGTTGCTTCAGTTGCTTTTCTATCCCTGTCCTGTGGATGTGCAGATGACCTATAGCGTTAAATGGTGAAGGCCCTTTCTGTGGGAGAGGGTGAGGCTGCTCACGAGTAAACACTGTCTGGAAATATTCATTTAGTGTCTCTGCCTTGTCTGCTGCAGTTGCGCACAGCTTTGTCGGAGTGCGTAATGATGGTATGCTAACACTTTCAGAGCGACATGTACGAGTGTACGACCAGAAGGACTTCGGATTGTCAGTTAGACTGGTCCCAATGATGTTGTTGATGTAGTCAGAACGTGCCTGCTGGACGTGTTTTGTCACCTCATTCCTGAACTGCCTGTAGTTTCTCCACATTACTGGGCAGGACAGTCTGCGAGTTTCTTGAAGATTCTGTCCCTTTTCCTCATCTGTCCTTTGAGAGAAGCCGAGATCCATGGAAGATGTCTTCTGCCTTTGCTTATCTTTGTGGGGACTAGCTCAGACATGCACTTATTCAAAAAACTGGAGATGATTGACTAGTTTGACTCCACCGATCTTTTCTCTGGTTCAGACTGGAGGAATTATGTGGTGAAATCCGTAGCAGCTTTACTGAGATGCTGTGGGTCAGCTTTGTGGAATTGGTAGATTTTTCTTGGAGGTTTTGGCAAGACATGTGGATCCACAGAGAGAGTGAAAGTAAGGATACTGTGATCATAAATGCCAGGATGCACTTGCACATCTTGTACAAAGGTGGGATTTGAAGTCATGATGAGATCAAGGATAGTCATTGATGCCTGTCGGGTGACTTCTCTGACGGCTTGAAACAATGAGTTCTGGAGTAGGATGTCAAGTAGCTTCTGGTGGGAAGAAGCACTAGCTGGGTTTGTCGTCGTCTGGGTCTCCCAGTCGATATCAGGATGATTGAAATCGCCCGCGATCACGATGTTAGGGTGATTTCGACGATACTTGGTCATAACTTTTGTAAGCGACTGCTGTAGTCCTTCGAGGCCAGGTCGTCTGTTATTTGGAGGACAATAAAAACTACCAATAAGGAGTGGTTTTGCATTTTTTTTTTTGTAAGCTGCACCATTGTATCTCACATTCTGCATCAAATTCTGGGCACTCGGTAACTGTTAATGAGTCAGTTGTTGCCACAAAGACTCCACCGCCATGCCGATTCCTGTCTTTGTGGTGGACTGCATAATTCCCTGGAAAAATGGAGCATGACGATATGTCGCTGTCTAGTTTGGATTCACATCCAATGATAAGATCAGGAGAGCAACTGGCTATAGCCGCCTGGAAGCCAGATATCTTGTTTTGGCCTTTTAGTCAATTACAATTTACAACCATGACTTTGAAGATTTTCTTTCTGTTCTTCGCCGAGAAAGAAAGCTGCGGTTTAGGAGCAGGGCCTGGGGAACCCGAGGTCGGAGTGTAGGTCCGCTGGGAAATTTACTTCATCATCACTAGGATCCAGCTGGAGAGATGAGTAGCGGTTTGATTGCGAGAAATAAAATCCCTGCAGGGAGCTACTAGACCCAACGTTGATGGCATTACATTGGAAACAGGTCCATGCAAAGCTCTTTGATTTGTTTGTCAGGATATCGTTCGAGTGTGAAGAGATTCCAACACAAGATGTGTGGCACCAATATCCACATATGTCACACAAAATAGCCGGATCATCATCTTGAACTTGGTCACCACATATAGCGCATGGAGACAGTTCTGATGTGGAGGTAGATGGCCCAGGGTTGGTTTCAATCTGTCCACCGAGGAGTAGGAGTATCGCTAAATGGCTTAACGATTTAGACTTGAAGTCAAGTGAAGGCTTGAAGTTCACTTTGCTGCATGAGTTCATGCCCAAGTCGAAATTCCCATAGAAACCCATAGGAAACCCATAGAAAACCCATAGGAATATCCTATGGGTTTCTATGGGTTTCTATGGGTTTCTATGGGTTTCTATGGGACCAACAGAAATCCATAAAATAAAAACCCATAGAAACACATAGGACCCATAGAAACCCATAGGACCCATAGAAACCCACACCCATAGAAACCCATAGAACCCATAGAAACCCATAGAAACCCATGTTCCACTTTCCCTATTGAAACCCATAGGATCCCATAGAAACCATTAGGCCTATGGGTCTCTATGGGAATCCTATGGGTCTTGGTTCTATGGGAATTTCGACCTGGGTATATACAGTATATATATGACAAGTTCAATAAATCTAGAAAAAATGAATAAAACAAAAGGAAACAAAGATATAGAGAAAAACAAGCATTAATTACATGATATATACTTACCCAAGTCGAAATTCCCATAGAAACCCATAGGAAACCCATAGAAAACCCATAGGAATATCCTATGGGTTTCTATGGGTTTCTATGGGTTTCTATGGGTTTCTATGGGACCAACAGAAATCCATAAAATAAAAACCCATAGAAACCCATAGGACCCATAGAAACCCATAGGACCCATAGAAACCCACACCCATAGAAACCCATAGAACCCATAGAAACCCATAGAAACCCATGTTCCACTTTCCCTATTGAAACCCATAGGATCCCATAGAAACCATTAGGCCTATGGGTCTCTGTGGGAATCCTATGGGTCTTGGTTCTATGGGAATTTCGACCTGAGTGAAGAAAATCAGTCTACAGTTATCAATATCAGTGGTGCAAGGAGGGAATGTATGCTCAGTAGATTTATGAAGAGATCTAGGTGCATGAAATAAATCCATGAAGGGTAGTGGGGTACCAGATGCTTCGCCATGCATTGGAGGCGCAGTGCTTTTCATTAGATTTAATGAGCACACAAGAGCAAAGAGCGCCAGAAGCAAAGGATGTGACTTGAAAGACATGTTCGACGGGAGACACATGATGGCCATTTAGTGGATAATGTTTACTAATTCAATATAAGGACCAAAGACTGCAACAAACACAGAGTCAAGAAGAAATGTTCATCACATGAGCCTAATCAGATCAAGAATTTCAGTGAGTGAGTAGAAGTGTAATAGTATACATTACATATTGACCATGTCCATACAAAAAAGTCAGCTTGAAATTTCCATTGGAGTCCACGCAGAAGAAAGGCAGGACTTCTTATAACACTGCACAAGGTCCTATATATGGGACCACAATAACTATGGACAATCCTTGCTGGGAATGTCAAAAAAGTGTCCTCAAAATTCACATTTAAGGGAAGTAAAAATGTGCAAATAAACAGTTTCCATGCTGGCAAACATGATAGACTTCCACAATTTGAGCAAATTAATAACGGATGGCTAAGATAAAAGGTAGATTTAAATAGATTTCTATCCAGATAAATTCAGACATGTCATCCCCTTCTGACAAAACAGCTTTCCACAGCGTTGATGTCCTTAGGTGAGTGGATGGGAGCAAACAGTGTTGAGTCATCTGCATATAGATAGAGTTCGTTCTCGCACATGTCAACAATATCGTCACTGTAGAGAATAGCAGAGGCCCGATAATGGATCCCTGGGGAACAGAAGCGTTGATTGGCGACGCTTCCAAAGTCTGGCCCGACATGACGACTCTGATTGATCTCCCTGAAAGATAACTGTGTAGCCATGTCAGCAGTTTTCCGCAGACACCCTTTGACCGAAGTTTGGCTAGCAGGCCATTGTGCCACGGCTCCCTTGATGTCTAGCGCTATGACACACCTCATCTCGTTTGTCCAGGGCGTTGTTCCACTTCTGAGACAGTATGGTGAGAAGATTTGCAGTGCTGTGGCCTGGTCTGAAACCAAACTGTCTGTTTGAGATAAGGTCGTTCTGGAACATGTATCTTTGAAGCTGCAAGTTTACTGCTGCTTCCTTGAGCTTGCTAATGATGCTGAGTAGGGAAATGGGACGATAGTTGGACGGGCCTGCCTTTGAGTCCCTCTTGTGTATTGGTATCACTGTAGCTATCTTCTATAGACCTGGGAAAACACCTTGCGAGAAGCAGAGATGAAATAAGCGACTGCGACTGAAATAAGTGGGCTGGCAAGCTCTGCGCTGCACTCTTTAAGAATTCTTGCAGGGATATGGTCTGGGCCAGTTGCTTTGTCGGGTGCAAGCTGCTTCAGAAGTCTATTGATGATCTTCGGCTTGAAGATGACATTGTGGAAGGTGGTTGCTGTGACTTCGTCTAGGTGTGGGGCGGAGGTTTCAGCATCTTGCAGGTGGCATTTCTCAGCAAATGCCTTGCAGAAGACTTCAGCTTTCTCTCCAGCTGTAATGTGAGCTACATTATCACTAACGATGACGGGAATGTCGCAATAAGCTGCCCTCCCAGCAAGAGTGTTGACTACCCTCCACCACTTTTTACTGCTAAGATTGTTATTAGTTAGATCTTCTTTGAATTTCGTGTCGAAGTTCCTCTTGGCCTCTTTTTCCGCCGTGTTATACGATTTCCTAGCTTCAGAAAATGTGTCCTTCGTAGAGGCTGTGTCATTCTTTTTGAGTTTCCGAACGATCCTGCGTTTCTTTCTTGCAGCCCTTCTGTATTTGTCATTGAACTATGCTTTGTCGCCAGTCTTTTTTGTTACAGATTTGCTAGGGATGTAAATATCCATAGCATCATCTATGATCTCTGTGATCCTGTTGAATGCCCTCTCTGGGTCGTTCTCCTTGAATGCTGGAGACCAGTCTGTGGAGGCAAAGTGGCCTCTCATTTCCCAGTAGTTGGCGCGGTCATATTGCCATACCTTCCTTGTATAAGGCTTGTCTCTGAAAGTAGGGACGTCTGGCTTTGCTAATACAGGGTTATGATCAGAAGTGCCCACAGGAGCCAGGGTGGTAGATGAAGCAGGAAGATCGGTCAGGACAAGGTCCAGGATTTGATCCCCTCTTGTTGGTTCTTTTACAAGCTGATTTAATCCAAGGCTGCTAGTAATTGCTGTAGCATCCGGCGTCCTGCGGTGTCTGTGTTGTGGCTGCCAAGCAATTCTTCGTGATGGACATTGAAGTCTCCAATGAGCATTACAGATTTTGCTCCAAATTCAGTCATCTTTGGTATAGTGTTAGCATCGAGGTAATCGATGATGTCACAGTTAGCACTTGGTGGTCTGTATACAGCTCCTATGAGTAGTTTCTGCGATTGCAGAGTTACTGAGAGCCACATGAGTTCGAAGTCAATGGGGTCACGCTGTGGTTCATGGTGTATGGCAACTCATTCCAAACAGTACACTGCAATGCCACCTCCAGATGTATGAGATCTGTCTTTCCGGCAGCACATGGTGTAACCTGGAATTGCGATGCAATCTGCGCCATCTTGAACAGTCGAGTCCAGGAATGTTTCCACTGCAATTACAATGGTTGCCTGCTTCTCCTTGCATAAGTTGGCGAGGTCTCCGATGTTCGATCTTAGACCGCGGATGTTCACCTCAAGTATTTGTAGTTTGTTGTCTCGTAGATGATGGGCGCACTTGGGTCGCTTCCGTTTAGATCCGTCCGTTCGAGGCTTATTTATTGTGTTTTTAACAATTGAATGACGGGATACAAAAGCCGCCGACCCATGTATCCCCAAAGCGCACTTGAGCAGTGCGGTAGAGGTACACACTATACATCACCTGATCTGAAAGCATCAGTTGACTCGTAACAGATCGTGTTCAAGAACCACTTGGTCAAGGATGGGGTGATCAGTGTGTAATTGTACCCCCATTACCCAGGTGAGTACGATCAAATTATTCAGATAAGAAAAACTCCCCCGAGTTTTTCTTACTGTGTACAAAGTGAGTGCAGTGAGTCAGTGAATATCACTTTGCATTTTTGCTCATTAACTTGGCCATGCAATGTCCATTTGACTTGAAATTTACACAATACACTGTGGACATATGAAATAACTACAATATACATTGCATCAACCATTCATAACTGTTTGCACATGTCAACACAGTTACTAGATCCCTTTAAAGAATAAAAATACCAACAAATAATTGAAATATGAAGATTTTCCTTAAATTTGCACAGGGTAGGCCCATATGAAGATTGTCGTGTACGATTTCGGTTTGTCCTATACGGAGACATGCGATAATTGAACAAAATCATGTAAAATGAAAAATGTAATTATAGGATCATGATTAATGAAAAAATAATCATGACAAAATAAATCAGATTTGAAATAGAGCCATTCGTTTTTTCTTTCAGTTCATGTCCACTTTCCCGTGGAAATGCCCATACAATGACCTGCGAATGATGGCTAGATGTTCTGTCCAGTGTTCTGTATTTAACCTTTGAGATCGTAGTGCATAATAGTAATAAAATATGAAATACACGTGATTTAAAAATATCAATTATTTATAAAAGAATCTTGATTTTAAAAATACCACGTTTTAAGCATTATGTACATTATATCAATTAAAATGTTCAAAGCGTTAACGGAATCAGAATGTTACTAGTATAAACATTGTATTCGTATAACAGGGAGTCACCCTGACTGATTGAATATTTTTCTATATATCATAATGAACAGAATCAAGAAAGGTGACTTACTTTGATCACTAATGGGGTCATTTCTTGTCCATGTTCTTCATCATGGTCATTCTTTCCTGTATTTCGAAACAGAAATATGATAAACATACACGTTATACAATTTCGTTGACAAGGCAAAATATGTAATAATGTGGTGTTAATATGTTATGGTCAAGCTCGATGCTAGTTTTATATTTCATCCCGTACGTTCTAGACTCACAGGACAATTGTATTACATAGTTAATTATTACAAGCAAAAGCGGTAAATCATATTGATCAAAACATCGTTATATATTGGCAGATATATTATTTCTCCATTTAATAAATGGTGCAATGTACAATGAAAACAAAACATTGGTATAGCTGGGATCTGCTTTTTTGTACATTACAACTTCGTTCCATTCGAGACAAAAAATACTCACTATGTAAATAGAATCAGAATTAAAGGGGTAGTTTAGTTTTGGTAGAGAGGGCGCTGCACATCGCAATTTTTTTGTGAGGTAATGAAAAACTGAGTGTCGAATTTGAGAGAACATGCAATTTTAATGGCAGAATATACTTTATTTGTTCAAAATCGACCCAGAAACGGCTGAAATATCAATAAATATATCTGATCTTATAATTATTTGGGGCCCAAATAATTAGATGATTTTTTGAACAAATTAGAAAAAATGCTTGCACTTTTTCAAAAAATGTTAAAAGCGTTTTTTAAATGGTTGCTGATGATCTCGCTATTTAATCATTATATCAACAAAACATCACATGCATAAATTTGGTTGAAAATGGTTGAAACCAATGCCTTTTAAAAAAGCGCCCTCTTGTGTTCTAATGGCTCTTTTTGAATGATAACAGGCGTTTTACTTGGTCGTTTGTAATTTTGTATACCTTTCGAGCATGGTGGAGTTATAACTATTAGTTTATAATGTTACTGTGCAGGTTTTGGCTACTAAAGTTCAGCCTTACCAAAACTAAACTACCCCTTTAAAGTGATACCTGTAAAGTGTCAGATATTGCACAAAATGACATTTGAGACTTCAATCCTACATCAATATCATAGTAAAATACAATGAAAGATTTGTGAAAGTTTGAAAGAAAACGAACACTGTTTACCTAGTGAGAAAAACGAATGTTGAGTTCATATTTTACTCACCGAATACTGATGGTCTGCCATACATTGTCACGGGAATAATTAGCCGTTTGAGATATTCGCACCCGTGTATGTTTACAGACATAGTACAGAATTCATGGAATTCGCGCTGGCTGGGTTCAAAGTTCAATATCAGGAATGTTCCCACGAGGGGGTACGCGTGCTGCAATGCGGACGCAAATAGCTACGACTATTCAAAATCGTTGATCAACGGTTTTGAAATAATGATTTTCAATGATAATTATATTCATACCAAAGGGACATTTGAAAAAATCTAACCCTATTTTATTCTTCTCTTACCATAAGCTAAACAACACGGCAGAAGAGAAACGAGGAAGCTCCAAGTTTTTTTCGTGGAGTTAGACACTTACAGGCATCACTTTAAACTTTAATATAAACACAATACAGAGACTAAACCATCACATGATCCCTTTAGGTACCTGGACCAGGTGCATTAAAACAATTCTCGCTATCTCAAATAGGTCCGAAAATCTCGAAATTCGCGAGACGAGACTTTTTTCCACTTTGCGGGTCGTCACTACCACTTCCGGTTCCGGCACGGCGCGCGTGTGCACACGCTCGAAATGGATGCGATCAGCGTAACTCACACAAAATATAATGCATTTATTTTGTTGACATGTACTTTTTATTAAATTTAAATGAAATAACAGTAAAAGAAAATTATTATCAGTCATTTTTTTTTTTTATTTCGATCGCTGTTACTTTTAACGATATAAAAATAAATCTTTCTTACAATTTTGAGTGTAGCGGCGAACAGCCTGTCGCGCAAAGATGTTGTGTACGTACGTACCGCATTTCATTTAATTTCATTTCATTTATTTTATTTTCATTTCGAGTCTAGTCTACCACAAAATGGAACGGAAAACAGTTTCGGAACTAAAAAAAAATCTTGTCTGACAGAGGGATACCATGTAATGGAAAGCGTCGAGCAGAACTACCCAGATAACAATGCTACGTTGGCCCAACGTAATCTATAGTCGGCACCGTCGTGGTTGGCAAAACAACGTTAAGCCAACGTTGGCCTAAGGTCAATTTACAACCACATTTTTGCAGTCGGCGAGCTGACGTTAAAACAACGTTAAGCCAACGTCGTATGTTGACTGTTGGCAAACTGATTGGCAAATGTACGTTGAAACAACGTTGGGTGATAGTTGGACGAACAATCATATTTCTATGGTCGAAAAACAAACGTTGGGCCAACGTTTCGCCTACTACGACATTGTGTCGATGAGTGGCGTTGGATATTGGTTGGCTAGTTGACGTCGTACTAACGTTTGGCAAACAACCACATTTCGACGGTAGGCAAGCCAACGTTATACCAACGTTTCGCCTACTACGACATTGTGTCAATGACTTGCGTTGGATATTGGTTGGCTTGTTAACGTCAGACCAACGTTTAATACACAACCACATTACGACGGTAGGTAAGCCAACGTTGGGCCAACGTTTCGCCGACTACAACATTCGGTCAATGAGTGGCGTTAGATATTGGTTGGCTAGCTGATGTCAAACCAACGTCTGACAAACAACCACATTACGAGGGAGGCAAGCCAACGTTAGGCCAACGTTTCGCCTACTACAACATTCGGTTAATGAGCGACGTTGGATATTGGTTGGCTAGCTGACGTCAAACCCACCTTTAACAAACAACCAAATTTCGACGGTGGGCAAGCCAACGTTAGGCCAACGTTTCGCCTACTACAACATTCGGTCAATGAGCGACGTTTGATATTGGTTGGCTAGCTGACGTCAAACCAACATTTAACAAACAATCACATTTCGACGGTAGGCAAGCCAACGTTGGGCCAACGTTTCGCCTACTACAATATTTGGTCAATGATGAGCGGCGTTCGTTAATGGTTGGCTAGTTGACGTCAAACCAACATTTGACAAGCAACCACATTTCGACGGTAGGCAAGCCAACGTTAGGCCAACGTTTCGCCTACTACAACATTCAGTCAATGAGCGATATTTGATATTGGTTGGCTAGCTGACGTCAAACCAACCTTTATTAAACAACCACATTTCAACGGCGGGCAAGCCAACGTTAGGCCAACGTTTCGCCTACTACAACATTCGGTCAATGAGCGACGTTGGATATTGGTTGGCTAGCTGACGTCAAACCAACATTAAAAAAAAAAACATTTCGACGGTAGGCAAACCAACGTTGGGCCAACGTTTCGCCTACTACAATATTTGGTCAATGAGCGGCGTTCGATATTGGTTGGCTAGTTGACGTCAAACCAACATTTGACAAGCAACCACATTTCGACGGTAGGCAAGCCAACGTTAGGTCAACGTTTTGCCTACTACAACATTCGGTCAATGAGCGGCGTTGGATCTTGGTTCGCTAGCTGACGTCAAACCAAAATTTAACAAACAACTACATTTCGACAGAAGGCAAGCCAACGTTAGGCCAACATTTCGCCTACTACAACATTCAGTCAATGAGCGACGTTCGATATTGGTTGGCTAGCTGACGTCAAACCAACCTTTATTAAACAACCACATTTCAACGGCGGGCAAGCCAACGTTAGGCCAACGTTTCGCCTACTACAACATTCGGTCAATGAGCGACGTTGGATATTGGTTGGCTAGCTGACGTCAAACCAACATTAAAAAAAAAAACATTTCGACGGTAGGCAAACCAACGTTGGGCCAACGTTTCGCCTACTACAATATTTGGTCAATGAGCGGCGTTCGATATTGGTTGGCTAGTTGACGTCAAACCAACATTTGACAAGCAACCACATTTCGACGGTAGGCAAGCCAACGTTAGGTCAACGTTTTGCCTACTACAACATTCGGTCAATGAGCGGCGTTGGATCTTGGTTCGCTAGCTGACGTCAAACCCAAATTTAACAAACAACTACATTTCGACAGAAGGCAAGCCAACGTTAGGCCAACATTTCGCCTACTACAACATTCAGTCAATGAGCGACGTTCGATATTGGTTGGCTAGCTGACGTCAAACCAACCTTTAACAAACAACCACATTTCAACGGTGGGCAAGCCAACGTTAGGCCAACGTTTCGCCTACTATAACATTCGGTCAATGAGCGACTTTGGATATTGGTTGGCTAGCTGACGTCAAACCAACCTTTAACAAACAACCACATTTCGACGGTAGGCAAGCCAAAGTTAGTCCAACGTTTCGTCTACTACAATATTTCGTCAATGATGAGCGGCGTTCGTTAATGGTTGGCTAGTTGACGTCAAACCAACATTTGACAAGCAACCACATTTCGACGGTAGGCAAGCCAACGTTAGGCCAACGTTTCGCCTACTACAACATTCGGTCAATGAGCGGCGTTGGATCTTGGTTCGCTAGCTGACGTCAAACCAAAATTTAACAAACAATCACATTTCGACAGAAGGCAAGCCAACGTTAGGCCAACGTTTCGCCTACTACAACATTCAGTCAATGAGCGATGTTCGATATTGGTTGGCTAGCTGACGTCAAACCAACCTTTATTAAACAACCACATTTCAACGGCGGGCAAGACAACGTTAGGCCAACGTTTCGCCTACTACAACATTCGGTCAATGAGCGACGTTGGATATTGGTTGGCTAGCTGATGTCAAATCAACATTTTAAAAAAATCACATTTCGACGGTAGGCAAGCCAACGTTGGGCCAACGTTTCGCCTACTACAATATTTGGTCAATGAGCGGCGTTCGATATTGGTTGGCTAGTTGACGTCAAACCAACATTTGACAAGCAACCACATTTCGACGGTAGGCAAGCCAACGTTAGGTCAACGTTTCGCCTACTACAACATTCGGTCAATGAGCGGCGTTGGATCTTGGTTCGCTAGCTGTCGTCAAATCAACATTTAACAAACAACTACATTTCGACAGAAGGCAAGCCAACGTTAGGCCAACATTTCGCCTACTACGACATTCAGTCAATGAGCGACGTTCGATATTGGTTGGCTAGCTGACGTCAAACCAACCTTTAACAAACAACCACATTTCAACGGTGGGCAAGCCAACGTTAGGCCAACGTTTCGCCTACTATAACATTCGGTCAATGAGCGACTTTGGATATTGGTTGGCTAGCTGACGTCAAACCAACCTTTAACAAACAACCACATTTCGACGGTAGGCAAGCCAACGTTTCGTCTACTACAACATTCGGTCAATGAGCGACGTTGGATATTGGTTGGCTAGTTGACCTCAAACCAACCTTTAACAAACAACCACATTTCGACGGTATAGGCAAGCCAGCGTTAGTCCAACGTTTCGCCTACCGCACTATTCGGTCAATGAGTGGCGTTGGATAGTGGGTGGCTAGTTGACGTCAAACCAACATTTGACAAACAACCACATGTCGACAGTAGGCAAGTCAACGTTGGGCCACCGCTTCACCTACTACAACATTTGGTCAATGAGTGGCGTTGAAAATTGGTTGGCTAGCTGACGTCAAACCAACCTTTAACAAACAACCACATTTCGACGGTAGGCAAGCCAGCGTTAGGTCAAAGTTTCGCCTACTACGTAGTGTCGTTGTTGGTTGGTTGAATGAGATTTGGCCAACGATGAACTGATGGCAACAGTTATGATACAAATGATGAATACTTCTTATTAATCATAACATTTTCCCGCTCAATTTGACACTTTTTCAATCGAAATCATTCAAATTCACGCATTGCCGTGTAATCGTTGGAATCGGTCTTTCAAATTCCGAATAAGTGCATACGCATTTGTCTTCGTGAATAGACACCCGAGTACATTAATTACGGGCACTACCCAGCAAACACAAAACGTTTACAAAACGTTTGTATTAGGTCACGTAGGTTTTCGTCTTTAATCAACGTTTACAAAACGTTTACAAAACTTTTTTTATTAGGTCAAGTAGGTCTTCGTCTTTAATCAACGTTTAAAAAACGTTCTTAAAACGTCTCCAGCGTCCGACAGGTTTTCTGCTGGTACTTGCACTTTAAATCATATACATGAAAGGTTTTTTGTTGTTTTTCTAACGTTTAAACAACGATTTAAAAACGTCCATTTGCAACGTTCTAAAAACGTTTTCAACCTTCCACAAATACACGTTTTAAAAACGTTTTCACATAACGTCCAAATAACCAACTTCGAACCTGTTTAGAACGTTCAGAAAACGTTCAATTGTTAGTTGGGTAGCATTCACTAATGTGCAGCCAAATAATCGTTTGATGAAATTATATAATGAAAATAAAAATAAGATAATAATAATGTTTCGATTTATATAGCGCCTAATATAATTATATTATTACCCTGGTCAACGGGGGGTCATCGGACACACTCACAATCAATCCACACGTGCACTTTCTGATCCCAAGGGCTGGTCGAAAGGGCGCAGTCCACGATATACAACTAAGTACAATTACATACGTTCTACTCCTACAGGGTAAATTGGTAGAGCGCAGCAATATTGGATTAATTGTTTTGCTTAATTAAGGACACACACCACACCACGTCTACAATTTTGTGTACGGTTCAAGTTATGTTATTATTTTATGAACACCACTGCGAAGTTTATAGCATTGATCAATTTAATTCATCAACTGTGTACGGATCAGTGACAAAAGTGCTGGAAGTGTTACAAACAGAATCTTTTTAGATTTCGCAAAGTACTAACAACACTTTTCCCTACAAGTTCATGAAATTCGCATAGACTTTGCACACATCCTACTCGGTGCCCGTGGTCAAGGGGTATTTATCCGATATCACTATAACTTATAATGTTTTTTCTTCTCGATTACCGATTACATGTGGAGTTTCAAAATGATCTGTAATGGAACCAGCGTTTTTCCTCATTTATACAAACGATTTCCAAACCTACTTTATTATTTCCATTTGGGATTCTTTGCAGATGATTCTAGCCAGTTTCGCACTTTTTAGAGAGGATTTACAGATAGATTTAAATGTAATGAGATCAAATATTGACGCATTTCATATAGGTGTAAAGAAAATATATTAGACTAAATTCATGCTTTTTATATAGAAATCGTTACCGACAAAATAGTTTTTTGGTATCAAGGATTCGTATTAAAGGATAGTTGAGTTGAGTTTTGGTATAGAGGGCGCTACACACAATATTTGTGTGAGATAATAAAAACGGAGTGTCAAATTTGAAAGAGCATACAATTGTAATGACATAATATAAACTTAATTTGATCAAAATTGGTTCAGAAATGCCTGAGATATCCATTAACATAACATTTTAAACATTGTAGGGAACACAAAATATAACTTTGAACCGGCCGCTAACAAATTAAAAAATTGCTTCTCCTTAAGTATTAAAGATGTTTTTAAATAATTGTTGATTATCTCTCTATCTAATCACTATTTCAAGAAATCATGACATGCACAACATTTTATTTGTAAAGGTTAAAACCAATAGGTTTTTAAAGAGCGTCCTTTTTAGTGTTAACGTCTCTTTTTTAATGGGAACATGCTTTTTACTTAGTCATTTGTAATGTGTTGTGTTATTCCTTTCGAGCATGGTGGAGTAAGTTATAACTGTCAGTTTGTAATGTAATGATGCATGTTTTAGTGAATAAAACTCAGGTTAACCAAAGCTGAACTCTCTTTACCAAAACTCAACTATCCTTTTAATGAAAACATCATTGATGAAGTGGATTGTACTTCATTTGTAGTAATATAGATACGAATATTACGAACAAAAGATTAACCACTGCTATACATTTCACGGGGAAAATTGATTAACAAAATGCAAGATAGCTAAATCAAGACAGATATAGGGAAACAGTCCATTTCCTACATTGGGGCAGTAATTTTAGATGAACCTCCATGCGACTTAAAATGTACGATGTCACGATATGGATTTCGTAAATTGTACAATAAATAAAATATATTTTAATTATGTTCTACCAACAACGTATGAAAACCTTTTTGGAACAGTTTGGATTGTTGTAATATTATCGATAATATAATGTACATTATATACTTGTATTGCTTATAGTTGTTCAAGGGCTAATTTTGACTAACATACTATGCAATGTCTGTCCTTTTTAATAAATGACGGGAAATTGTGAAATATTGTACATTATATGATTTTGTTGAATTGGTAAATTAATACAATTAAATGAAATGTTATTAACAAAATATTAGGGGTGCAAAGCCCTTTTGCACAGTCCCCTCTTTATTCACTTTCATATATCTATTAATAAGTGATTTATGATCGGTAAAGGTTGGTTCCGCAATCGATCCCAACGCGTCGTAAGTGGGCCGGCGTTGGCCCAACGCAGAATTGCTATCGGGGTTCATGATCGATTATAAACGATCATATAATGAACAGAAAAATTGCTATTTTTGCTATTATTTGTATTGAAAACAGTGTTATCATGTCCTTGTTTTTCTATATTATTTATAAAACTATAAATGACACCTGAATATAGTGTTATGAATATGATTCAAAGGCTAATTATTTTAGAATCTACTCTCAGTCTACTCTTGACAATTACTAACCACTAACAAATGTACCTAGGATAGGATAGGATAGGATAGGATAGGTTTAAGTGTTCGTAGCGTTGGCTTATGGGCTTGTGGGGTTGGGCCAACGAGGGCCCAGCGTCAAGAATGACGTGGGCCGAACGTCGCGTTTTTACGTTGGCCCGACATTGACTTATATAGTCGTATTAACGTTGGAGTTTAGTCGGCTCAATGTTGGCTTGACGTCAGAAATAGCAAAATAAATGGTTGGGCAAACGTTGGCTCAACATTGGCAATTGACGTTGGCGTATGGGGGTTGGGCCTACGAGGGCCCAGCGGCAAGAATGACGTGGGCCAACATTACCGCCTACATTGGGCTACCGTATCATTGTTATCTGGGTAGTGTCTCTTGCAGGAAAGGCAGTAAAAGTATATCGTGAAATCGAGGATTGTGACCACGAACTTTCCGAGCGTTTGTATGCAGTATACATGTATACAGATCCCGGGCCGGCGGGCCCGGCTGTTTGCATGCATGCAATATGCTCCGCGCGCGCCGCACCCATGCACACGACGCGTCAACGCAGTAGTCAGGAAGTTGGTATGACTAAAAGCTATCCCACAATTCCATGCGTGTTTTCGGGATTTCGATCGGATTTCGAGATAATCGCTATTTGGGGTAGCGAGAATTGTAATACCACAGTACAAGATAATGTGAAATTATGTATTCATAATTAATAGAGCATAAATAATAATGCATAGATAGTCATATTGACTAGCCTGCGTGTTATAAATAGATTATTTATATTATCATCATTTTACATCTTGAAATAGAAAACAAAATGTATACCTTTTTTTGATCTACGAAATATCCGAAGAATAATGCCTGAAGCAACCACAGCAAATGACACGATTAAGAGGCTAATGAGTGCAACGTATCCACCGTGCGGTCGGCTCGATTCCTCTGAAATGACTTTAAGAATAAATATGGCTATAGGGATAGTTGAGTTTTGGTATTGAGGGCCTTCTACAATATAGTTTGTTGTGAGATGATGAGGAACTGATCATTGTCGGGAGGTTAAAATAGTAAATTAGCTTCTGTCGTGCCATATACAAGGCCCCATAGAGTGGTGAAGTGTAATGTTATAAATGATGTCATAAACATTTGTTTATTAATGCTTAAATTTGGACTTCTTTTTCAAAAAGAACATAACACATTTAATGTCCAAAAACCGGAAATCAAAGGAATAGGTTCCGTATTGGCTGAGATATGTCCATCCGAATGATTGTTTTTGTCAATGGGCAATCAGTGTTATAGTGCACTGGTTCATAAATTCATGAACCAGTGTACTATAACACTGATTAGCCATTGAAGTAAAATTCACTCGGATGGGCTTATCTCAGCCAATACGTAACCTATACCTTTAATATTCGGTATTTGGACATTATTTGTTATGCTCTTTCTGGAAATAAAGTCCAAATTTTTAAATTCTAAAGAAGTGTTTTTATGACATCATGGCTTCTGTCATATTTCTGCTATCTCACCCTATTTTGTATTGTAATTGTTGGATTTTCAACTATTTGGGTGACCTGTCCAATAATCTGATTTGGGTACATTATCTTATCAAATGTGAGCCTGACACTTCCAATTACAATGCTAGCCGTACAATTATTTGGTCTACAGTTTTAGTTTGTTTTTGTTGCATGTCTGACGAATTGTCATTCAAATTTATTTCTCTTCAACACAAAACACAGGAAAGTCATCTGAAACATCAGCAATAATTAGTTCAGTATTAAATGTAGCTTCTAATGAAGTGCAAACAACAAGAATAGTATATATTCGTTGCCTTGAATAGGGTACTTCTGAACGATTTTGCTTTAATTGGATATAAGTTACAAGAAACCATCAATTCTCGAGTTGTTTCTAATTAACCCTTCATTTTATCAACAAAAAACATCCCTGTTTATGTGAGGGCCAAGATGTATACAACTAATTACATCAGATTTCAAATTGTTAGACATTAATTCAATAAACAGCGATAATATCTTTGCGTATAATGGGATAAATCAGGTTGTGCTGTTTGATAAAATGAATTATTTATAACCGAAGCGACGGTTCCTCCCCTTGTTCCTATTTAAATAACATGACTTTATCAATCAATATTATACTTTTAAGTTTTTAACTAAAAATTAGCCCATTATTATCATTATTATTATAATTATTAACATTATTATTAACATTATTAGTATTATTATTATCAGTAGTATTATTATTAGTAGTATTATCATTATTATTATAATAATATTTATTATTATTACTTGTATTATTACTAATATTGTTATTAATATTATTATTATTATTATGTCATCATGATTATTTTTGTTTGGTCTTTGTTTTCAAACAATCAAGAATGGGCCCGCACAATACATTGCAGATTGATATATATATATATATTTTTTTTTTTTTTTTTTTTTTCAAATATGATTAAAGTTTTAATCCTTACCTTCGCATTCCGGAAATTGGTCAAAATCCTCTTCTTGTTCTCTGTCACATGTGATTTTTGCTATGCCGTTTCCAGCTAAACTGTAACCGGTGGCACAGTGGAAATGGCAAGTCACTCCATAGCTAACTTGTGTGTCCTTGATACAAGTCCCGTTGATATCATGCAGGTGTGGAGGGATGTCACCGATTCGGCAGGTGATCTCTTTAAAGTCATTAAAGATATGTGTAAGGAAACAAATACACGGTCGAGGTTTAAACAAACGGCGGAATAAAATACACATACATGGAATAAGACAGAAAAATGAACTGAGGCAGGGGGTGCGGAGAGTAAGATATTTCATATTTGAGTAAGGTAAATTTATCATAAATCAATATAGAAACTGTACACCTAGCCACCTTTACGGCTTTTAGAATTATCATGGTAATTGATGATTCATCTATGTGTATGTCCGCCCATAATAAATGTCTAAATAGATAGTAATTAGATATATATTATTTGCGTAATCTAAGATTTATTCGAAAATACTCGAGTCGTTTAGCTATCGAAAATAATATTTCCTGTAAGCTAGATACGTAACCTATACCTTTAATATTCGGTATTTGGACATTATTTGTTATGCTCTTTCTGGAAATAAAGTCCAAATTTTTAAATTCTAAAGAAGTGTTTTTATGACATCATGGCTTCTGTCATATTTCTGCTATCTCACCTTATTTTGTATTGTAATTGTTGGATTTTCAACTATTTGGGTGACCTGTCCAATAATCTGATTTGGGTACATTATCTTATCAAATGTGAGCCTGACACTTCCAATTACAATGCTAGCCGTACAATTATTTGGTCTACAGTTTTAGTTTGTTTTTGTTGCATGTCTGACGAATTGTCATTCAAATTTGTTTCTCTTCAACACAAAACACAGGAAAGTCATCTGAAACATCAGCAATAATTAGTTCAGTATTAAATGTAGCTTCTAATGAAGTGCAAACAACAAGAATAGTATATATTCGTTGCCTTGAATAGGGTACTTCTGAACGATTTTGCTTTAATTGGATATAAGTTACAAGAAACCATCAATTCTCGAGTTATTTCTAATTAACCCTTCATTTTATCAACAAAAAACATCCCTGTTTATGTTAGGGCCAAGATGTATACAACTAATTACATCAGATTTCAAATTGTTAGACATTAATTCAATAAACAGCGATAATATCTTTGCGTATAATGGGATAAATCAGGTTGTGCTGTTTGATAAAATAAATTATTTATAACCGAAGCGACGGTTCCTCCCCTTGTTCCTATTTAAATAACATGACTTTATCAATCAATATTATACTTTTAAGTTTTTAACTAAAAATTAGCCCATTATTATCATTATTATTATAATTATTAACATTATTATTAACATTATTAGTATTATTATTATCAGTAGTATTATTATTAGTAGTATTATCATTATTATTATAATAATATTTATTATTATTACTTGTATTATTACTAATATTGTTATTAATATTATTATTATTATTATGTCATCATGATTAGTTTTGTTTGGTCTTTGTTTTCAAACAATCAAGAATGGGCCCGCACAATACATTGCAGATTGATATATATATATTTTTTTTTTTTTTTTTTTTTTTTTTTTTTTTTCAAATATGATTAAAGTTTTAATCCTTACCTTCGCATTCCGGAAATTGGTCAAAATCCTCTTCTTGTTCTCTGTCACATGTGATTTTTGCTATGCCGTTTCCAGTTAAACTGTAACCGGTGGCACAGTGGAAATGGCAAGTCACTCCATAGCTAACTTGTGTGTCCTTGATACAAGTCCCGTTGATATCATGCAGGTGTGGAGGGATGTCACCGATTCGGCAGGTGATCTCTTTAAAGTCATTAAAGATATGTGTAAGGAAACAAATACACGGTCGAGGTTTAAACAAACGGCGGAATAAAATAAACATACATGGAATAAGACAGAAAAATGAACTGAGGCAGGGGGTGCGGAGAGTAAGATATTTCATATTTGAGTAAGGTAAATTTATCATAAATCAATATAGAAAATATACACCTAGCCACCTTTACGGCTTTTAGAATTATCATGGTAATTGATGATTCATCTATGTATATGTCCGCCCATAATAAATGTCTAAATAGATAGTAATTAGATATATATTATTTGCGTAATCTAAGATTTATTCGAAAATACTCGAGTCGTTTAGCTATCGAAAATAATATTTCCTGTAAGCTAGATTTTGGTAACGCCCATTTCTTATAGCTTCCTCAATGCACGTTACGTGGTTACAGAGGCATTACATTCGTTGCATTAGCTGCTCATTGAATTCCGTATTATATTTATAATAACACGTCTTTTCCTTTCGTTGTGTCAAGTGGTGGGATACAATCTTTAGCAAATTAAGACAAAATTTGTAACTCCGCACGTGCCCTCTTAGACCCCCGTTAATAACGGAGCACACGCACTACGTAAACAGACACAAAACATGAGATAGAGTAATTGACCTCATTTACTTCGCAATTCTTATTTTAAGGGATGCCTGTAACGTGTCTAACTCCACACAAATTATTTGTAGCGTCCTCGTTTTTCTTCAACCGTGTTGTTCAGCTAATAGTAAGATGATAATACAATAGGGTTAGATTTTGTCCAATGCCCCTTTAGTATGACAATATATATCATTCAGCTCAAGAGTGTTAATGAACGGTCCTGAATTATGTTGTTATGTTGCATTGAGCTTAATTTGGTTTGTGAGTAGTGAGATATGGTCGTTTGTAGCACGGTCAACTTGAAAGAGCTCTATTCAAAACACTTGCTTTTACGAAGATCTTACCAATCTTTGTTCACCATTCCAACATTACCCGTGAAAAATTTACTGCAGCCATTATTGCATTGTTAATTATAAAAGCAATACTAATTATAAGTAATTAGTGAGTACAACAAATGTGTGCAACAAGTGGCCATCGCCATTTTCAGTGCTAAACGCAATCAGTACACATTGGTTGGTGCATACTTGTATTCAATCGGAAACCATGCGATATCCGCTAATGGGAAATATGTCACTAAAGAGCATCAGGAAATAAAACTCCTTCTCTTTAATATGGTAAAACATAACATAACGATTTTCATATCCTGACTGTACCATTGTTGTTGAGACACACTGCGATATACAGTAAGCATGTGTTACCTTCACATATAGGAGTCTGGCTGCTAAGATCCCCATTACCAAGGCACTCTGTAGAGTCATTTCCCACTAGACTAAATCCCTCCTGACAGGTGAAGTTGCACTGTTGAGCATACGTCAATACTTCTCCAGGTGAACACCCTTTATTAGTCGCAGCGAGTGGTGGGCTGTATGGCAACATCGTACACCCATCTATAAAAGTCCGCCAAGGTGTTTTAGTGTTATAATATTCGCTGAACTTTAACATAACGATGTAAACATTTCATAATTGTATGACATACATATACCATGATAAGATTCTGAGAGAACATCTCTTCTCTTTAAAGAGTCTGCATTACCAGATTTCAACTCGTACACACGTTCTTCTAATTCGTTCTACACCAGTTTATGTTCCTGATGTCTGATGTTTGATTTGCTTGCTGTTTTTACTGTTATCTTACAGTTAGTTACTTAGTCCGTTCTATCCTGTTCCATGTTACTTATTAATTGATACAGTTTACTGCATTACACTAGTAACGCTGTCCTAATCCTCAAAATCCTCAAAAATGAATTTTACGGTTCCCTCATAACTTGTTGTATGATTAACAAAATAGGCATTTGACAGGTTTTGGTCTTCGAATTCCCTTTCCATTAACCAGATATATTCAGGATTGAATTATTCAGATATTATACTATCCACTGGATAGTCAAAGCCCTGTACAAATTAAGTGCCATGAGTTAGTGAAAGTCACTTTTGAAAAGCACTTTTGGTCATTTACTCGGCGATATAACGTAAATTTAAATTGACATTTTAACAGAATATAGGCACAATATACCATTGGAAATATCAGATAACATGAATATTCATTGTGTCAACAACTCATCACTCTCTTTGGCACATGTCACAAATCACATTTAGTGTACTGTACAGGGTTGCCCATGACAACGGAACAGGATACTTCTCATAACTGTAATCAATCTTTCACGAACAAAAATGGTTCCAGGATTAACCTTTTCTGGTCGAAAAGTCCTAGGGCGTCCTTAGTTCTACATAGTCGGTGTCATACATATCGAACTGAATGCTCGGCATATATAGCAACGTGTACACCAGTGAAAACGTGCATTCAGTTGTAACATGAAAACAGTTGTAAAACCATGGTTCTCAGCAATAAGGGGCTTGGTAGGGAGGTAGCAGGAGCTACATTGCCAGGGGTATAAGGGGCTCCACACCAATTCCTGTACAGGAACTCGACCATGGTGTGACAGTAATTTTAAATTCTAAATGAGTTATGTAGCGTACAATTTTAAAAGGTTTCCGTCTCTAAATTTAGAAAATATTGTGTCCCGGTATGGGGACTGGACAGACTAAACAAAAATTAAACAAATGCTATATCGAAGTTTTGCAATCTAAGCTTTAGTTCTATATGTGTTATGTGTTATATCGATTTGACAAAGTTACATACACACATATTCACCTTTAACAGTAATACTGATCGTAGATAACACATCATCCCTTGGCTTCCCAGATGTTAGACGACACTCGTATATTCCAGAATCCGACTTAATCAATTGTGATATGTCGAGTTCTTCAGGGGCAGTTATTGAAAATCGAGGGTCGTGGTTAAGTGGCGAAATGGTGTTGTCTTCAGACAAGTAAGTCAGAAATGGTATGTTCGAAGAATTCACAAACCATCTGACCGTTTGCGTAGAAAAATCAAGTGGTACAAGGCATCGTATGGTCATTGAACTGTTAACAACTCCTTGCACTTGGGAATGACTGAGTGAGGGCATTGCTGCATTTCCTAGATGGAAGCCTGTAAATGAACAACATATAAACATGTGTTTGTTTGCATTTCTATTTATTTTGTAAAAAATAACCCTAAACAAGTAACACTTAAGTTAAGATTTGTTCAATGCCTATACAGAGAACTAGAAACAAATTTGGCTTATAATTCACTACCAAAAACACTTTTTTAATAACAAACATTTATGGGTTGTGGCTAAAAAAAAAAAAAATTTAAACATCCGGCACGAAATACTTGCAATGAAATAAAACATAATGGCCCGAATTATTTGTTCTTATGTACTCGGAGATATGTGTGTGGTTTCCTTTCATTATCCAGCCAATCCCTGACTTCTCATTAAATATATCAGGACAATAAACCCTTTGCAATCCAATCATCAGTCGAGCTAGTCCTGGATCATTTTGGACATAGTAACGCTGGTGACCTGTTATAATACTATGACTGAATTTAAAACAGCCAACTTTCCTGATGCCTTCATACAGAAGTTAAGGGACTGACTTGATAATGAAAGACAGCCTTTTCAATATCTCCGGGTACTGTACCAACTACACAAAATGTCTGCCGTTGGTTACTGACAGTCTTTACATTAATAGGCTAGGTTAAAGTTGAGCCGTTGATTGATGATAATTCCCGCAAATGACTTGGTTCAATTGGTCCTAAGATTTATGCCCAAAACAAATGTTTCGATTCTGTATTTATCTTGTATAACGTATATTGTGACAATTCGTCAGCTTCCATTTTTTTTTTCAAATTTCTACAAAGTCGGTACTTACAAAATCACCATTTATGTCGGTCATTGCATTCGTCAATGATTAATAAGTCTACCATGTCTATCTTTTTTAATGTGCATTCACCTGTATATCCAAGGTCGACAGAGAGATGGGGCATGGTAGGGCATGGTGATGGTAGGATGGAACATGGTAGGAGTGATTTAGAAGGTGACTTGCCACTTGGTCTACAACCATTTGGTCCACTTCCCATTTGGTCCACTTCCCATTTGGCAATTGTCATTTAGTCTAAACCCGGGTCGTCCACAGTAATTTCGTCTACGAACCATTTGGTCTATGTACCAGGACGTCTATATGCCAATTCGTATAATAACCATAAAGGTCTGCTACTCAATTAGTCTAGTATGCATTTCGTGTAATAACCAGTTAGTCTACTTATCAATTGGGCTACTGCCAATTGGTCTATAACCCATTTTGTCTACGACAAGTTAGTCTACTAATGACTTGGTGTACTATTCAGTTGGTATACTAACCAGTTGGTCTATTATACATTTAGTCTACTATTCATTTCGTTTACAATCGATTTGGTCTACAAATCATTTCGTCTACCAATAATTTGTTCTATATTTACATTTAGTCCACCAGGCACTTCGTCTACCAAAGATTGGTCTAAAATATATTTGGTCTACCAGTCATTTAGTCTACACATTTCTTCGTCTACACTCAATTTGGTATGGTTATGAAGTAAATCATTTGCCATTTTTAACCGTAATAAGGCCGGGGCCATAATGCCCCCCCCCCCCCTCAACAATTGTTTTATTGCTCCAAAATGCGGTAAAATGACGCGCTACTGCTGGGTGACCTTTTGTTTGTGTATGTCAGGCCGAACATCGCTCAATTTCGTGATTTGTGTACAAAACATATGGAAGTATCAGTTTTCGTAAAAAGAGGTATATCATTGGTTATTTGGTCTTGTTTACATTTTATATGGCTAGTGGACCAAATAGTTATAAACGAGGCAACATTGTCCCATTATGTCATGACCGTATATTGATACATTGTATTTTTAACTAACTGTGTAAGGGCGTGGAAAGAAAGATGATTGAGATGTGGGGTGAGGGAAAATGTGTTGGGTACAACCCCCTTCTTTCTTCCATCTATTTGTGCTTCAACACTGTCATGATTAGAGGCAAAGCCATGGGAAAACTATAAGAAATATCTATAAACGGGCGATAATCACATAATGGTGTATTCATCATTGACCAAGCGATCGCTATATACACACACTTGAACCATGCTGACTCCCTGTCCTATCATGCCCTCTCTCTCGTTCAAACTATATTTTACTCTGAATTCACACTAATACAGGTGTACGCGTTGGTCATTACTTGATGCTATGACGGGCAGGCAATGCGATATTTCAGGCACCGGCTTGACAATTTGAGAAATTGAACAATGAAATATTGACAATTACTGGGACCCGACATTTTGATTCGTGATATTATTTTGTGTATGTAAAATAGTTTATTTCCTGTGAATATAGTGTGACTTTGATATGTTTGGCTTATATATTTCATGTGGTCCTATCTTTAAATGTATTTCCATTTTACTGTATAATTGCGTAAATTTACCAATGTCTTTGAAGGAAAGAAGATATCATCATTACAGAGTGCCTGTGCTTGGTGTTATTATACAGGGTCTAAAAGCTCCACTACAAAACAATTGCAAGTCGACTTACCAAACGTAACCGATATGATTACACAAACCATCCAAACGCCATCTATGTAATATGCGTTCATTTTTCCGTTCAGCCAACCTGTGATGGAATAGGAAAGTGTATTGTTATAACGAGTTATGCCATATTCCACTTAAAACATAGTAAAACATAGCACGTTATGTTGCAAAGGGTTACGAACAACGGAATTAACATCAGATTTGTACACACAAACTTACCAAAGAAAATGGCGCCCAATATGTTCTACACACAACCGCTCAGCAGAAGCAAAGTAATGAACAGTCGTGACGTACGTATGGAAAAGAGGCGTGTAAAATAATCGGTCATATTAGTAGGAGGTAAACATTGTGTGGTTTAACGATTAGGCCGGAACATTATGAAATATTAAGAAACCCGTTTTGTTTGCCAGATAACACATGATATCATAAACGGAATAGCCTTCTTGACAACAGTATTTGTTCAGTGGTAATGTGTCAATACTACCGTATAGATGGTGTGTTATATTCTGCGAATTGCGGCAGTATTACGAAAACAATATTTTCATTGCAAAAATACAAGTCATTTGGTATTGTCACAAGTTTTACTTTGTCCAATTCTAACTAGTTTGTTCTCGTATCGTTTGTTCATATTTTGTATTTCAAGTTATATTAAAAAAAATGCTGATATGAAGAAAATGTATCTGAAACAATAGTAATTCTGAACTTTAAAGGGGACCACCGGGCAAATAACAACATATTACTCTATATTTTGGTACGGTTTTGTGATATCAAATAGATTTTGCAAAGCGTTGTGTTATTCATAAATAAAGCACTTAATTTCCACCACTTTCGGAGCCACTACCATTTCCTGGTTCCTGGTTTGCGAGTGCACCAATGCTATTCACGCGTACGTTTGTAGGCAATATAATCCCGGGCCATTCGCCGCACGCAGTAATATTCGCAATTCAGACCGCATTAACGCATGCTTTAGAATGGTGATGCATTTTCCAATTTATTTATTTATTTGTCTATTTATTCGTTTTATTTCAGTAGGGTAGCTCTGTCAGTGATCGTAGCACTGTTTTTTCACAGAGGCCCTACATGATATACAACACAAATATACATAAACAAATAAGTACAAAATATATATTTTTACAAAAAGAATTTCAACATTGAAAGAATACCTGTGACCAGTTTACTAAAGTCATTCAAAATAAATGTCAATTATTATTTTTCAACATTGGTTGAAATACATTGGTGCTTGGTCACTTAATGAATGAAAAACCATTTTACATTTATTTAAAATCCACCTTTCTTCTATGCTTACCCGATGTAAGCGATCTAAAACTTCTTTTGTTCGGGAACGCATCTCGACACCCAAAACCAGTCTTGCCATTTATTTGTGTTGGCGTATTATTATATCCTTTGTACCTTGTGAACAATTAGACCAGGCATTATAGTCCGTGGGCCAGAGGGGTCTACCGGTGACCCCCCTTATGATCCTCCGACTTGGGTGTCATTTTGTCCATTGATATGTCTAATGTTAGAAACAAAATGTTAACAAGAAAAAAACTCATATACACTATGTTTTTTTACTACTTTTTGGGAGGTATGTAAAAATAGCACTTTTTCATTTTTTGCTGTATTTCTTAGGATTGGTGAAAATTGAGATTGCGTTAAGTGCTCTCATTTGATAATGGCTAGGTCTTTATCAACTAAATGTTGCTGATACATATATTTATATATGCCTAAGGCACAGGAAAAGTTTCATGGTCAAAGTTGAATGGCTTCATATAATTATGACGTCATCAAATTTGCATATGAAAAATCATGGGAATTTCCGTAAACAAAACGAGTTTTGAAATATATGTTAAGATTTTATTTGAAAGTTTGTTTCAGTATGATTCGGCATGCGGATTAATCAGTGATTATTAACGTAAAGTGATGGAATTGGTTGGTATTGCAGGTGAAAGCCTTTATGTGAAGGATCTTCTCAATGTCCAGTGGAGTGATGATACTTGTTTTTTTGTATCCCATGACTGTGGTAATTATATCATTGTAAAGAGCTTATAGATAATTATCAATCATATAAGGCGCTATATTAAATATATTTTATATTGATTAAAACACATACAATTACAGCTCTATGTGTTAATGTTTTTCCAAAATCATTCTTAGCTTAGCATTTTGAAATATATGTGTTGCTATTGACCTTACCTCATGAACATGACACTAACTAGTAATGAAGGTAAATTGTACACCATTGCAAGTAGTTGTGTACTCACCACGGATCTCGAGTTTCTGGCCTTCCATGTGTCCATTTTCATTTCAGCTTCACGCAAGGATAACATACATTTGTCATACAAGCAGGGATTTGTTGTTTCTACTACTAGAATGAGCTCTTCCTCCATGGTTGAATTTTATATAGATGAAAACAAAAAAACAATCGTATAAATTGAGTTATACATTTATAGTGTTTTATCGGTGAACATACAGTTTTTATATTTTGAGGCACGTCTTGAAAATAAAGACATTCATATGAAATGTATAAGTCAAGCAGATTTGATTCTAAGTTGCGATAAGAATATATAACTTTTGCTGCAATTATACATCGACCATGTGCAAACTCTATATTTTTTAATGTGAAGGATATTTTAATGTCAATCTGCAAACTATGGGACAAAATAAAACAATTATTACAATGAATAAAACCAACACTAATTCCATGGTAAGACATTTTGTATTAGGTATGGTTCATTTATCGAGTATAATATGTGGCCCTTTTCTGTATTTTAGTCAATTTTCAGGGATCTAGTAACTACATGTTGAATGTGATTTTTTTCTAAACCATTTTCTCAGTGCACAGAGGGGTTATTGTCCCGTGGATAATTACAAATATAATCACCTCAATAAAAAATATCATTATAACGGACGAAAGTTTAGACAACCAAATCATGTGTGATGCATGCTTCAACTAGAATGCAACAAGGCAGGGGCATAGACAACGTGATGCATCCCCTCCCCCCTTGTAACGTGACATGTACAATCATCCCCCAAGTTTTTGGAAAATACATTTTTTATTTGTGCGTGTGGGTGTATGAATGTATATGTATGTGTGTCTGTGTAGGTGTGTGTATTTGTGTGTGTGAATGGTATAAAGACTTCTTAATTCTAACGTTCAAAATCGAATTTATAGATCCAATTTTCGATGCGCGCTTCGCGTGGGAACAGATCATCTCAGTTTGTTGTGTAACTTGAGTATATGGTCCGGAGAGATTATACTTTTCTTTACTGGGCATGTACTTACCGTGTGCCTGTGTTCTGGCTGATTGTGTGACGTGCACCAAATTGCACCATTTCAAATATATAAATGCACAATCTTAACCGCGGGAGGGGGATACCCCCTCTCAATACCTCCCGATGGCTCTGCCCCAACCCTCAATCTCTTCCCTCCCTCGGCACTCATTTGTGGCTTTAGGTTTTGTTGTTGGATAATACATAATATGGCATATGGTTTATGTTGGACCTGTTTATGAAAATAAATACAACATGTGTGTATACAAAGTCATGCTGAGGTGCATATTTATTAGTGTGTCAATTATTTGTTTTCTTTGTGAAAACTGTATTTAAAATTTGTGGTCGATCAAGTCATATCATGCTTACCCAGATGCATACAATCTTACTCCCAAATTTCATATCTAGGTATGCACCAGATTGCACAATTTCAAGTCCCAAAATGCGAAAGCTCCCTACCGTGGGAGGGGGACACCCCCTCGCACACCCTCCCCCCAAATCATAACATGCTTTTCCAGATACAGTCAATCTTACTCCCGAACTTCCTATCGAGGTATGCACCAGATTGCACAATTTTAAGTCAAAAACTGCAAAAGCTCCCTACCATAGGAGGGGGACACCCTCCTCCAACATCCCCATCCATCGCCCCCCCCCCCCCCCACACACACACAGTCGCTTGGCTCTTTCACAGTATCTCACTCTCACCCGGCTCAAAGTTGGACAGCTTTTGAGTGTGGTTGGGCACGAGCCCCTGCAGCAAACAAATTGTAAGCCAACTTAGGTCTTTGTCCAATTTGGCCAAATTTTCTCGGTCTCGAAACGTTTTCGGCAGGTGGTCTCGGTCGGGGGGAAAATTCATCCCCACCCCCCCCCCCCCCCCCCGCCCCAGGTGTAAGAACCTGTCTACGCCACTGGCATACAAGAACCACTGTTACTAAATACATTTAGTATGTTTATTGCAAAGCCTTTTTATAGACACACATGAGAAGGGAATGAGAACAGATAGTGAGCCTACATGTGGATTTGTGGCAAGTATAATTATGTGAAAGTAGCCATGCAAATCAAATACACGTAACAATTTGTTTCCCTGTAAATGCATGTATTTGTAAACTGCGTGACCTAAATCATTGTACACATTTGTTCCATTTCTTCATACTGCTAAGCCACCTTGTCCTGTCTCCAAAGACAGGACAAGGTACAGATAGCCTTGTAGATTCCTTGGTATTATTTACGTTATTCATTCCTTACTGTTTGCATAAAAATACCTTGACTTATTGCTTGTGATTTAACCTGTATCTAACAATGGATGACATATTACATGCACGATATTTTGGATTCCGGATTTCCTTTTCCAAATTTTCAAATGATTTTCCCTCTCCAGTCGAAACTCATTTATCATGACAGTATTCCCAGTTCCCACTTTCAATAAATCATTACGTGGCCTAATATATGCAGTGCTCTTGCAAATACATTGAAATATAAAGGAAAATAAGTGCAGATCTCGTTTTGCCGACAATGTCAGAAACCTATCGAGGTTTATATTTATTACCGTGTATGTATTGCTTTCGATACAGACATTACTCCTTCTGCGTACTCATAATGATTTGTAACTTTCCTCGCTACATACTCATTGACACATAGTCCATATCTGATTAATTCCACTTAATTATGACCAGGATCAAGATACTATATATGCAACATACTCTCATCACGGTGATAGTCTGATTACACGCACGTCGAAAAAGGGAATTATATATTAATAGTTTATATAAATACATCCATTTTGTGGATTATATAATAAATCAGTAACACTTTTTACGGCCGACTAATATTCATATATCATTATATTTGATGAAACAATTGAATTTGTAAAGATTTTATCCATTGGATGACATGTAAATATGTTAGGAATTAATAGAACATGTGATTATGTGAAGAATAAACATACTGCTGTGATGGACGTTCTGATGGAACATAAGTGCGATAATGACTTTTGTATGAAACCCCTGTTTACTCAATGATAATTCGAGAATAGTTAATATTTTGAAAAGGTTCATTCCTTTTTAGTAGGGGGTACCGACGTAAAAAAAACTCGTCTGTAGTCTGATGATTGTTTAAATGATCAAAATTAAGCATAACACACATACATATTATACACATCAACAGTCGGGAACGTTTGACATTAATAGATTCCATGACATATGTTCCGACGACAATAGCTCCGGCACGAAATGCTCACCGGAACCCTATCTTTGAAGCAGATTTTCTTTGTATTTTATTTCCACAGCCGGTTAAATATACCACATTTAAATGGTTGTATATCGGCGCTTACGCCAGTTTATTTGTAAAATCAAAGCTAGTCATGGACAAAAAAATGGTATGAATAACTCAAACATGAACAATCTGGGGAAGAGTCTCGATATCGGCTGCTCGGTCACGATGTTGTGTCACCAAATTAATATAGCTCTCGAGATAAGCCTACCCTTCAAATAACTCATGTATATAGAATTATGATTCACATTTTAAAAACTTCACTAAAGATGGCAATATTAAGCTGTGGTAAGTATGCATGGCCTACGTGCAACATGTCCAATGTTATATTATTTTTGACATGCCTTTGCAAACACAATTTAGGTCTACGTGATAAGGAACAAGATATAAGCCTGGTGACAGTTATCTTTCGTGACTTTGTTGACATGTGCAAAAAGCGATGAATGATTGATGACATAATTAGGTATTGCTGTATGCGTAGGTGTACCCAAGGAGTTTTAATCCCCCATTTGACCCCACAATTATTGTTTTGGGGGCATTGAGCCCCCCCCCCCCCCCCCCCCCCCCCCCGTTTACCACTTGTAATAGGTCTCGAGAACAAATTTTAATAGTCCCGACAATCACTACCAATGGTTTCGGATCGGTCTAGAAAATGTTCAAGGATCCCGGTTTTGGTCTCGAAACTTTTGAAGGAACCTGGTCTATTCATAAAAAAATACGAAGAATCCTGCTTTTCGGCCTAGAAAATGTGTGACTGATCCTGGTATCGGTCTCAAAATTGTGAATGTAATCGACCTCGGCTTCGAAAACTGCTTGCACGATACCCAACCAATGGGCTCGGCATCGAAATTTGTTAACTAGTCCTGGTCTCAGCATCGAACAATTTTGACCGATCCTGGTTTCGGTATTGATAATTGTAATTTCTAGTTTCGGCCTTGAAAATCGTTAAGGTGCATGGTCTTGGCTTCAAAATTGTATTCGAACATCTCAACCGCTTGTAAGGCTCTTAACCAATGGTCAATGGTCTCGGCCTCATACATTTTGCTGAGGAAATAACCCCTCTCCCCTACGCATGAACAAATCCTGGGTACGCCACTGGTTATAATATGTCCAGCGAGTAATGTCTGAAAAGTTATGAAAATGCCAAGTGAGCGAAGATATAGTGTTGATAAATTGATAATTACGAATTTTGTTTACGAAAGGGAATTATGCAAAAGAAAGTTCCTACATGCTATTGTTGGAAATCACAATACATATATAAATAAACAACTAGGGCTATAAGTAAGTACATGGGATTTTGACAATGTTACTAGATCCCTTTAATGAACTTTACACAGCTAATCATATTTGTGCAATTATCGTCTTTTTATAAGTGTTTGCCAGCTTTCGACACACTTATAATGTAGGCCTTATAAATGCTGCACAGAGGTCATGTACGTGTGTTATCTGCTTTGACATATTTGCACAATTTCAGAGTTTAGAAAAAATATATTAGCCAATAAATAAGTGCAATATTTTCGTATACATGACTGATTGTATTTATATTCTATATTTTTACTTTTGTGAGAAGTGGTGTTAGCAAACTTTGGTCAATCATGACCTTTTACCGACATTCATATAAATTGTTGTTTTCTGGGGTTTTTTTCAGGGCGTGCTACATTATATAACTTTATTTCATGCGCATTCGATACAAATCCAAGCAGCTTGTTGTTAAGTCTCACAACCTATAATAAAACACAATTATTGAGATTTTGTTAAATTGCAAAACTGTTCAATTAACAACAACAACAAATTAGTTAAAAGGGGATTTAGATGGCTAGGTAAAAACATTTAATGATTCTGATGGCTTTTGGAAAGGAAAATCAAATGATTAAGGGATAGTTGAGTTTTGGTGTAGACGGCGCTGCACAAAATATTGTTTTCGTACAAAAGAATGAGAAACTTAGTGTCAAATCTGTAAAAGCATACAATATTAATGACAGAATGAACTTGAATTCATGAAAATTGGGTCAGATGGCTAAAATTTCGATGACATAAACCAGTTTTAATTATTAACCGGATTTAATTATTGTTGAGCCCCACCCAGCCGTTACAAAAACATTTGCAGGAGTTACTTCTTTATACATTTAGCTTTTATACTCTTGTTATCTCTCTATTGTATCACTTTTACGACAGAAAATCACGTGAATTATATGAAAAGCTCCCAACCAAAAGGCGTTAAATCCACTTTCTATCAAATTGCATGTTTTGCACGATTTGAATAGACCTCTCTCATGTGTATCTAAACCATTTAATTTTTCCTCAAAATTGTTTCAGGAAATATGAAAAATATTGAGATGAAATTTACCCTTTCAACCAAAAGGCGCTAAATCCATTTCAGATTTCAACCAAAAGGCGCTTAATCCACACATTTATATTATTTACTCTGTTTGGGTAAAACCTACCAGCGTGTGGATATTCGACCAATCAGATAGCAGGGCACAAAGATCATTGCGTGATGATGCGATGTGTATTATTATTGTACCAGAGGTATGTTAGTTCACAGTGATGATTAGGTGTGTGTGGTGAAGTGTGCGTGTTTGTATGTGTGTGTGTGTGCATGTGTGTGTGTGTATGCGTGTGTGTGTGTGTGTGTGTGTGTGTGTGTGTGTGCGCGCCTGTATGTGTGTATGTGGGTATGTGTGCGTGTGCACTTGTGTGTGTGTGTGTATGTATGTGTGTGTGTGCGCGTGTGTGTGTGGGTATGTGTGTGTATTTGTGTATAGGTGTATTTGGCTGTGTGTGCGTGTGTGTGTGGGTGTTTGTGCGTGTGCGCTTTTGTATGTTTGTGTGTCTGTGTTATGTATGTTTGTCGGCGTGTGTATGTATGTTTGAGTCCATGTGTGTGTACTTGCGCGTGTGTGTGTGTAAATATGTGTGTGTGTGTTTGAGTGTGGGTATATGTGTATGCGCTGGTGTGTGTGTGTGTTTGTGTGTGTGTGTGTGTGTGTGTGTGTGGGTATGCGTGTGCGGGTTCGTGTGTGTGTTTGTGTGTGTATGTGTACGTGCGTGCTTGTGTGTGTGTGTGTGTGTGTGTGTATGTGTGCGTGTTTGTGCTTGTGGTTGGTGGGTACAGTTGATTTAATATTTTGTATCATTTGCACTCTTTTTATACTATTGTCAGTAAACAACTTAGTATTGACAGTAAAAATATTTCTGGCAAAAGGCGCTAAATGCAAACAAAAATAAAATATGAAAAATTATATAAAATACATGCTGTATGCAGGATTTGTCTTACTTGGATTTTCCATCCTTTACTGTACTATAGATTTGATGAATAAATAGAGTCAAATTCAAAAATTAAAAAACACTGATTTTCTCGAAATCAACCGGAGTGGATTTAGCGCCTTTTTAGTTGAAAGCTCTTCATATTGTAAAGCAAGTGGGAGAAACAAAAAAGTTGTAAGCACCTTTGTGATATTAAACGGCTCTTTTTTTTTTATTAATCACCGGCTTTTTAATTAGTCAATTGTAATGTTGTTTTCCTTTTAAGCATCGGAAGTTATAACAGTTGGTTTGTAATAAAATGATGCAGGTTTGAATTACTAAAATTCATTTTGAATGAAACTGTACTCTCTTTACATTACTCAATCTAACTCAAATCAACTATTCCTTTAAGTATTACAACATTTCCATTTTGTTACAAAGATATGTACGATTGAAGTGTTCAGAAAATAAAAACTCCGTTGGAGTTTTAAAATCGTGTACAAATTGAGTGCAGTGAGTTAATGAATATAACTTTGCATTTTTCTGAATTACTCGGCCATGCACTGTCCATTCCTGTTGGCAAATCAGATAACAACAATATATATTGCATCAACCATTCGTCACTTTTTACACATGTCAACAAAGTTACTAGATCCCTTAAAAATATAATTTCAATAAATAGGTCTGGTGAGCTAAAGTTAATTCAGATTTTTTACACTAAGTTAACAGTGTTATGTAAATATGAAAATATCACATATCCTTCAGACAAGCTAACAAAGAAAATCGTACAATGAAATTTATATCTGATTGGAGTCACATATATCCTATATATCACATATAGACTTACAGTTAACTAATCAATTTATAATATCAAAGGTTTTTACTGTTATCTAGTCAATTGTTCAAATTCAAAATACGGCGATACTAATTGTTGCAAAGGTCGTTATGATGAAATGAGGGCAATGGCTTATATTTAGTCCGCATTACCAGAAAATACTTCTACAACGTCTGCTATTGGTAGCCATTTTACCAATATTGAGAGGTAACAATGAATGCATGGTAGAGTAAGCACACATAAACAAGAAAACTATCATATTTCAAAATTCGCTAACTTAATATTTATTACATTTACATTTACAAATTCAAAATGGGTGGAATATCAAACAGCATAGTTTTACCAAAATCATCAATGCATTACGTTACACGTGCTGTTTAGCAACAATGTACAGGGATGCGCTATATGTTGTTAATTTTGAATTGGGCCATTTTGTCTTTGATCTGTGTTAATTCAGCCATAAAGTGATGAATATCTCAAGAATCCTCTCAAAATGCAGATATGAACTGTATAAATGTATTCGCGATACGTCATCTTGAAATAGTTATCGGTAATGACATTATAATCACTTGTTTATTGGTAGTATGACAATGCCTTTTTCGTAGATCCATTTTCTTTCTTGCAACATATTTTTCTGAACATGTTGGTCGAATGCATTGCACTTCTACATGTTACTTTTCATGTATAAGAATAGTATCTGTGTATAGTGATGTCATTTAAGCATGACACACGAACTAGTGATACATCTGTCAGGACAGTTATGAATTACTTTAGTTCTGGTCGATTAGCCTACCTTTTAAATATTACAAGTATCTAAAACTAAGCTTTATATTTTCAAACGTCACCAAATATGGCGATATTCAGCAGCGGTCTAGTACCTCCAAACCGGCGACAGAATAAACATTGAACTTGGTCGATCGCATGTATGCATGGCCTACATGCAAATTCATCAAAGTTATATCACAGTTAATATACCTTTCAGGGGCGTCGATGATCACGGGGGGATGGGGGGGAAATATCCCCCCCCCCCCAATATTTCACGTGGGGGGATGGCCTGTATTATCATCCCCCCCCACCCCCCCCCCCCCCCAATATTTGGGGTTCAACAAAATCAAAACAAATATAATAACATTAAAACTAAGGAGCATTGCCCACTCTCACGAATGGAAGTTGTTACTATAGTATTCTTTAAACCACTTTTTGATGATGCGAAACTGCCCAAATCCAAAATCCTCCCGGGCTGTGCCCCTGGAACCCCATTAAGGTTATTTGACCCAGTCCCAGCCCTGTACTCATTAAATAGTCTTATTCAGGACTTCTCTCTTCAGTTGGCAAACTTGCAGGCGATCATGGCCCACTGTGCGTCTGCGCTTCGCTCACTACAATTAGCTAACTATTCAATAGTTAATTGTATTTCTGGATATAGGATTTCCCGCTCAATTTCGCGATTGTGACAATCAAGTTGATATAAGGAGCAAACGAAATCGCGCGATTTTCGATCGCCGTGTCAAAGCAGCTACATTCGAATTCGTAAATAATCGTTCAATATCACGTCTGAGCAAGTGAATTTGCACAAAGAGCATACCTTTTCATTAATGGTCATTCAAAATCGCACATAGTTCACGCTGGCGTTACTGCACATTCGCGAATTCGAGTGGACATAAATGAACTATCGTGACTATTCACGAAACCGTATGCATGCATATGCATGAATTCGTTTGCACTTATTCGGAATTTGAAAGACCGACACCAACGATTACGCGGCAATGCGTGAATTTGAATGGCCCTTAATGTAACATTGAGCGGGAAAACCTAATACAAATCCAAAAGCTTCCGGGACTTCGCCTCCTGGACCCCCAATAAGCTTTCCAATGTGGGTATCCCTTGACTTATTCTATTCAGGGTTCCATCAGGATGATTGCAATCGGCAATATTTATCTATCAGGCTAAAATTCATCCATACTTGGACAGTGCCCTCATCATAACAGGATGCTTGCAAAGGTCACTTAATAATCGTCCAATCTCTAAACAGCTAAATCAAAAGCCAATTAACTAAAGATATATATAATATATATATATTATAATATAGATAAATATTTACATAATATAGACAACATCTTTATATCTTGATATTACAAATCCCAAAGCTTCCGGGGGCTCCGCCCCCTGGACCCCCAATAAGCTTCCCAATCATGCCAATGTGGGTATCCCATGACTGATGCTATTTAATAGGGTTCCATCAGAATGCTTGCAATATATGTAGCTACCAGGCTAAAGTTCATATCGGACAAAGCTTAGCTCATAACATGGTGATTGCAATGTGCACTTAACAATTTCTAAACAGCTTAATTCAAAAGCTTTGGGGGCCCTACCCCCCCCCCCCCCCCCCCCCCCACCTCAGCCATAAAAAATCCGGGCACCTACTTGGTTGTCGCTTCGCTCCCTCGCCGGAGATGGTCAAAATGACGAATTATCCCCCTCAATGGCGAGAAGAAATCGACGCCGTTGATACCTTTGCAAACTAAATATAGGCCTACGCGACAAGCAAAAAAAGATATAAGACTGGCGACAGTTAACGGAATCGATGAAATAACTTTCATGACTTACTTGACATGTACAAAAGTGATGCATGATTGATGACATTGATTTATCGTTGTGGTTTATGTCCACTGAGTTGTGTGATAATTTCACGTTACGCTATGGATATCATTACACCAAGTAATATAAGCGAAAATGCAGTGATATTTGCTTAATCATCGGACTGCCAATGTTCACAGCCATAACTTGACGGTGTATTGATACTGTACACATTGGGACACTTAATTGGCTTACGAAAGGCAAATCAACAAACCATAAACCTTTCCATGCTCTTATGGAAAATATACGAAAACAACTATATATGAGAACTGAAACTATACGGGATGTAAGTAAGTGTTGTAGGACGATGTTACAAGATCCCTTTAAATAATTTAACACAGCTATCCTTATTTGTGCTTGCGGACTTTGACAGAATCATAACTTAGTCCTTCTGAATACTGTACAGAGGTCGTTTATACGTGTTATCAGCTTTCGCGGGCAAAATTAACGTGCTTACTGTAAATGATTAACTGCAGTTTATTCACAAGTAAATAAAGCAATTTATGTATTTATCAATGAGATAGATAACATTGCAGTATAGATGACTGGTGTATGTGTATGTACTAATTTGAAAGTATATGATTGCATGTTAAACACGAATAAACCATGACCCTTTTCCCATTTATATTATTCAATTGTGTTGTTTCCTGGCGTGCACAATTATATAGCGTTATATAATTAATATTTGATACAAATCAAAGCAAAATAATGTTCAGTTAAACAACATACAAGAATACGATTAGACAAAACTTGGTTTCAACTTGTGCGGGAAAAAAAAAGATGAAGTGAAAAGCGAAACAAACACAATCACTAGGGGTATATTAAGATGATAGCGATTAAAAAGTAGATTGTAGGTTTGAGATTAAAAAGGCAATATTAAAGGAATAGTTCAAATTTGTTATAGAGGCGCTGCACAAAATGAGTTTTGTATGAGGTTATGAAAACGTTGCATGCAGTTTAAATAACATAATTAATTTTATCTGATCAAAATCGGTTCAGAGAGAGCTGGAATATCCATTGATAAAGCTACATGAAATTTGTAATTATTCTTAGGCCCCACAAACATTCAATAATTTTTAACCAGCCGTAAACAAAACAAAAAATGCTTTCACTTTGTTGTAAAATGAACAAAAGGTGTGCATAATAGTTGCTGAGGATTTATATGCATTCGTTTGACAAAACATTACAAGCATATTTGTTTTAATTAAAGGGGCTTCGTAACATTGTCAAAATCTTAAACATCCAATTGAATTTCTAGCAGTTCCCTCATATCTTGTTGTATTCTTATTAAACAAAATGGGACAGGTTTCAGTTTTTTTAATTTCCTTTACGTTGCAGATGTAAAATATCCAACGGATCGTCAGAACCGTGTACACAGTGAGTGCAATGAGTTGGTGAATGTAATTTTGCAACTTTGCTCATTACCCTGCCATATCAAATCCATCTAACTCGAAATGTTCACACAACAGCTAGTGGACATATCAGATAACAATAGTATATATTTTATTAACCACTCATCATGTTTCACAAATAACTATACCCCATTAAAACTGATTCAACAAACAAACAAATCATTTTTTTAAAGCACCTTCTTGAGTTTCAACGACTCTTTCGAACAATAACAGGCTTTTTACTTAGGCGAGTACAGAAGCCATGATGTCATAAAAAACACTTGTTTCGAATTTTCAAATTTGGACTTCATTTTCAGAAACAGCATAACAAATAATGTCCAAATACCGAATAACAACGATATAGGTTACGTATTGGCTGGGATCCGAGTGAATTTTACTTCAATGGGGAATCAGTGTTATAGTGCACTGGTTCATAAATTTAGGAACCAGTGCACTATAAGACTGATTGCCCATTGACAAAACAAATCATTCGGATGGACATATCTTAGCCAGTACGTAACCTATTCCTTTGATTTTCGGTATTTGGACATTATTCGTTATGCTCTTTAAGAAAATGAAGTCCAAAATTAAAAATTCTAAAATAAATGTTGATGACATCATTTATGACATCACACTTCACCACTCTATACATTACAATCATGGTGGACTTATATCTATACCTTCTAATAATAATGATAATTTAATGATGCAGGTTTAGGTAACTAAAAATTCAGTTTGACCAAAAGTGTACTCTCTTTCAAAATTCAACTTTCCATTTAAGTACATGTAATAAATGATTGAGATGACATTTGGAAATGGATGTGAAATATTGATATGCAATCAATAGGGCTGGAGGGGTTTATTCAGATATTTCACACTAAATAACAGTATTATAAAAATATCACATATTCTCCAGACGAGCTAACATAATCATACAATGGTAGTTGATTAAAGTTTCAAACATCACATATCGAAATACATGTATATTTACAATTAATGGATCATTTTACTTTATGAAATAATTAAACTGTTCTCAAGTTAATTGTTCAATGTCGAAATGTGGAAATGGGTTGATAATAACAGCTGTGATGGTCGCTATACGTGTAACAGTGAACCTCTCAATTTATATTGAGGAACGAATTGTTATAATGCACACTGCATTTTTTTTTTTCTCTTTTTTTATAATTAGTAATTGTTATGATTTTAAGTTTATTTGTGTGTATAATATGTAACTGTAATGTGTATTTGTAATGTGTGCTCAAAGCGAGCAGACTCAACGTACACCTCCAATATACAACATGAAATATTTTAGTAATGTTATATCCATATAAGATGTTTATGTCGGAAATGTCGCCCCTGAAGACGGACCGATGAATGAGGCGGGAGACCCGATCACCGGTCCGTCTGAAGAGGGGCATACATTTTGTTGATATTCACAATGAATATGAAAAAATGTGCTAATATGAGAATGAATAAAATAGTAATAAATATAATGTGCTTATAAAAGTCTTTATTTATAGAAGTATAATAGTTTATAAATATACAAATAAGTAATTAGCAAGGAGACAGGGAGTGCGCCCTCGTGTAGCATCCTCGGACGCATCCACGTTTCCTCCAGTAATTACTGGGGTTTTTTCGTGGCCTCCGCGAACTAGTGTACCGGCACTAGTCAGGTGCTGAACGCCTTGCCCCAGCCCCTCGTAATTGAAGTAATTAGAGATTGTATTTATAGACACATATATGCGTATATGTGTATATATGTATGTGCATGGATGCACATTAAATAAAATAAATAAAGAATGGCGTAAATAATCATGTATGATTGAGACGCCAATTAAACATAACATACACACATACACACTTGACAAAGTATTGCAGTAGCATACGAAACGTCGTGATCTTTCAGATTCAATGTTGACCATACATTGCGAGACAAATGAATATCACTAGCGATATTATTTCCGATACTATATCCGCAATGAGTAATATATTTACCATTAGTATAAAAATAGTACAAAAAATAGTTAAAAAACCTATTGTTACTATCGACATTTGGAACGCGAAATCGATATAAATAAAATGTATTTTTGGGCTATTTTTCTGAAGAAAATAGGGAAAAAATAGATTTTTAGGCTATTTTTTGGCTATTTTAAAACTATTTTTTGACGGAGAAAAATAGCCTAAAAATAGATTGTATGGCTATTTTTTCAGACATATCTTGAAAGACAGAAAAAAAGTATAAAAATAGCAAAAAAAGCTATTTTTACTATCGATATTTGGAACGCGAAATCAATATAAATAAAATGTATTTTTAGGCTATTTTTCTGAAGAAAATAGGGAAAATTGATTTGTAGGGGAAAAATAGCCTAAAAATTGATTTATGGCTATTTTTTCAGACAAATTTTGAAAAATAATGTTTTGGCCATTTTTCTTGAAACTATATTTTGAAATTGACTTTTAATGTTCATTCAAGGTAATTCAACACACCGATTACACTTTGCTACGTTTGTGTCATGAATTGTTTAAGCTGAATGAGGAAAAACAGCATGCATGTTTGCATTTTTTATTAAACTTGCATAACAGTAATCGGATTAAGCCCCAAATAGACAACCAAAAGTTTAATTTATTCATCCAAAATTTGATGAATAATTGTTTTTCTGAATGTAGAGCTGGGTTTCAACAAATAAGCCAGTGATAATTAGAAAGGAAATCAAAATAATATCTCTTAATCATTCAGTGCACATGCATATCAGCAGAGTCTATTGTGAACACAGCACACACAAATTTGAATAGATGGGACTGCAACATGCCAGCATGGTCTGATTTCACAACAGTAGTTAGTGTTGATTAGTGAAATAGTACTGAACATAATGACAATAGACATTGATGCATGCATGCAATGAATATTATTAAAAATCCATTTTCTCACCCAAAACTGCAAAATTATCATGAAGAGTACCTGCTGGCTGGCATGCTGCTGCATATTCCCTCAAAACAAAATGGTTGTGATATTGCATGATGGGATATCACATGACACAAACTAACCAATGAGAAATGGCCATGCTTTTTTCTTTCTGTATTTCAATTTGTACACATTGAAATACAGTCAAACCTGCCTATAGTGGCCACCAAATTAATTCCCGACCAGCAGAGGAAAAGCAGTGTAGTACTGGAACCTGTCTATAGAGGTCACCTGTCTACAGTGGCCACTTAATTTTCTTGTCTCCCTGGGTGGCCACTATAGACAGGTTTGACTGTATAATGATGTACAAATGTTGCAGCTGTCTGTGTGTGCATGCAATGACCGGGTCGTAAGTATGTGTGTGTGTGTGTGTGTGTGTGCGTGTGTGTGTGAGAGAGAGCTAGCATACTACACGTGCACGTTTGTGTATGTGTGCATGCATGTATGTATATGTATGTATCATGTGCTGTGTCTGTCTCTACCTGTGTCCGTACGTGTACGCAAGTGTATGTGTCTGTGTCTGTACGTGTGTGCGTGTATTTTTGTATGTGTGCATGTATGTGTGTGTGTATGCTTGTATGTGTGTGTGTACGTGTGTGTGTTTGTATCTGTGTATGTGCATATATGTTTGTTTGTGTGCGTATGCGCATGTTTTTTATGTCTGTTTGTGTGTGTGTGTGTGTGCGTACATTTTTTAAGGTAAAATAGGAAATAAATAGTTGATTGTTCTAATAAAGTGCAAAAAAATAGCCAAAAAATAGTCAATGCTTTATTTAGAGTGAAAAAATAGCAAAAAAATAGTTGATGTTGAATTCAGTGTGAAAAAATAGCCAAATAATTGTTGATGTGATCTTAAAGTTTAAAAAATAGTGAAAAAATAGTGAAAATGGTGAAATATCAATAAACGTAACCATTTGTAATAAATGTGGGGCCCCACAAATATTAGCTAATTTTGAACCAACAGTTTACTTCCTCTTTTTAAAAATGTTCTAAAGAAGTTTTTCAATAGTTGTTGATTATTTCTCTATCTAATCACTTTTTTTACGAACCTTCACATGCACAATATTGTATTTAAAATGGTTTAAACCAATGTGTTTTTAGAGAGCGCCATCTTGAGTTTGAACGCCTCTGTTTGAATGATAAAAGGCTTTTTACTCAGTCGTTTGTGATTTTGAATTCATTTAAAGCATGGTAGAGAAACTATTAGTTTGTAATGTAATGGCCGGTGCAGGTTTTGGTTACTAATATTCAGTTGGACCAAAACTGTACTCTCTTTACCAGAACTCAACTATCCCTTTAACTCAATTCTAAGCAACATCATTCTATTTAAAACTTATTGAAATGCGTATAGTTATAGATATCAAAATATACATTACTTACAGGACTACACACACATGCAAACACATAAGAGCAGGCGTATACAGTGTGAGTCAAAATAAACGAAACCAGACTTTAATAGCTTTATAAACTAAAACTATCAAGCCTTAGGAAAATACACTGTTTATACTATTCCTACATCATTATTTATTCCACACAATATCTCTATACCGAGAGAGTGAGTCTCTCAGCTCCCAAAATAACCTATTTCATACAGCCTAACCCTGTAGCTACTAAACAAAAATATCCATGACAGGAGGCATTGCCTTTGTATGAATTACTCAGTGGTAATACTACCTAGTAATTTCTGTGACCAGCAAAGTCTTAAAACAAATAAACGCTTTCTCCCACTACAAGAACGACCTTGTTGAGATAATTGGTTTGACCTGCAGTTCAAATTGCCATGCCTTATCGGCTGGGACCGCATCACTAAGCTCATTGCATCTCTAAGCCCACAATGTCTGTATGCTATGTAAAATACGTTTATCTCAGCGAGAGTGGATGGTCTCGCTGAAGGTCCTATCTGGACTGGTACTCTTTCCCTCGATCAGATCTTTCCCACCTCTGATTGATTGACAAGCATCTGTGGCCAATGAGAGGCGGGTAATGACTGGAGGGAAAACCGTTTGATTGTGTCAACGCCCAGACCAAAGTATTGTGCTAGACGTTCGGGTTGGCAGCACTTAGTGATGTATGCAGCGATCTTCGGGGTGCCGGGGTTTATTCCGAGAGTCTAGAACTAGACTACCCATTCCCCTAAGAGGATTAAAAAACTTCCTCTGTCAACTAAGGATTGGGAAGGCATTAGGAGCTAGATAGAGTGTGAATTTGATGAGCAAATTTTCTAATGGGATGTTCTCGTCATGAGCTACACAAATTGAAATTTGATGGAAAATGTGCCTTACCTTTTTTTGGAAACGGGCTCTTCATTTGTACATCGAGCCGTTGACCGCTCTCAGCTGCTCGCTACATGGTCTGCAATGACGCCAGCATGTGGCAGGTCTAGGAAAGATGGATTATTTTGTCAGGGAGAGAGAGGGTGTTTATACCGGGGAAGTGATTATATCATCATCCCATTCCTTACTCAAAACTTCGCAAACATTTAAATTAAACAATCACATTGTATGTATTCATTCGTCAATAGTTTTTGCATGCATACATTTATGTGTTTAGTATAAGTTTTGGGTGTAAATTGTAGACCGACTATGGTGCGCTTAGAAACAACCGTAGTAAGCGCCTATAATAATTGCTGTGTATTATTAGTATGCAAAAAAAATATCATCATGAGCATTAAAATGATTGTAAACAGTTTAAACGGAGTGTATATATCCGGGAAGTGATTGTAATTATGTTCACCATAAACCGTTTGGATTGTGAGAACATTTATTTACCCGCCTTTCTAAATCATGATGCATTCGCTCAGGATTGATGATACAGTACATCAGTTTTGGTTCATAATAGGGCGCGCTTCAAGAACTGATGGTTGTGTGGGCTTAGATAAATACAAGGTGTATTACATTAGCAATGCAAACATGATCAATTTCGGATAAATAGATAAATACTTCTTCCATAGCTACTTTCATTATTTATTTTTTAGAACTAATATTTTGCGACATCATTGCAGGTTATTCATGTTATATGTGTGTGGTAATCAATCTGTGAGGATATACAGAGCAACATATTTGTTAAAAATTCGTCATAACATGTTTCTTTTAAAGAGAAATACGAATATTACCGTGTATAGTAGAAAATACGTTTACCACATGCGTGTTAATCATGTGTCTGGAGGGATAGTTGAGTTCTTGTAAAATCAGTGCACGTTTTGTCAAACTTAATTTAGTAACCAAAATCCGCACCATTACATTACAAACTTACAATGATAATTCTACCATGCTCGAAAGGAATAACTAAATTACAATTATGAAAGCCCGTTACATTTTTTTTTAAAGAGCGCTCAATATAACGGTCTCTGAACACTCATCGGTGTCAACCATTTTTTATATTTTTATTGTGATTAGATATTATAAAAATAATGAAAACATATTTTAAAACCTCTTTTGTATTTTGTTTAAAGAGGAAGCATTCAAAACAAATATGCAACGGCTGGTTTACAATTATCTGATATTTTTGAAGCCCCACAATAAAAACAAATGGTTATGTTATGGTTACTTTAGCTATTTGTGAACGAATTTGTATCAAATACTGTTTATTATGTCATCAACATTGTATGCCATTGCGAATTTGAAACTCAGTTTCTCATTTTCTCACAAGAAACTAAAATTGTGTGTAGCGCACTCTTTACCAAGACTCTATCCCTTTAAAGACGGTGTTCTTATGTGCAATAATGTTTATGTAGAGTATAACATCCCAGAAACACACATACACAAAGTATACTACATGTACTTACATCAAGTTCATAAAGATGGTGAGATGTCGAAGTTCACTTTCAGGAATGAAATGATGCTAAATGTTTAGTTCAATTTATGTACCACAATTGATTTAGTTATGCTTGCACAAAAACAAATTAAACATAATCCTGCTACATGCCATCTGATTGAATCTGATTGAATCACTATGACTATGCTTAACATTATACTATTTTGTTGTTAACATCTATTATGATCATGTATTGTTTGGATGTTCATTTATCAAAATTTCACCCCCAAAAAAAATAATTAAAAAAAATAATTAAACAAATACATAAATAATAATAATAATAATAACAAAATAAAGTGTTTCATAGTACAAATTCAAGTTCTAATCGTCTAAGGCTAGTCATTCTAGATGAAAGAAAATATTATAAAATCTTAGGATTACTATTACTTGAGATTTAATCAAAGGCCAGGGATGGAAAAGACCTCCCGATTTGCCACGATTGACGCGAAACTAATCTCTAGGTTAACATGGTTCAACAATATGGTTGTAGACGTCGTCACGCATCCCTGGTGTTTAGAGCAAACGAATCACCTGGATAGACACGAACGGAAATAAATTATTAGTTTCATATAGTTTCAATGTCGAACACTCATATAAATCAACAAGACTTTAAGAACACACTTCACTATGCGTGAATGATATGCTTGAAGTCATGAAGCATAATCTTTCAAAGAATAACCACACACATGTGAAGTGCGAATAAATCAACAATAGTTACAGACTTCACATAAAGATTGTTTCCACACAAAGTGGGAGCAATTAAACCAATGAATCAGATTTTAAAAAACGTAGGGCTACGTTTATAGTTGCACGGAATTGTCATAAATCATGAAGTGAAGAAGGTATGTCGAGTAAGGCATCAAAATAGAAGTTTGAATTTCCAGACAAGATCACACTTTACATTAGACTGTTTTTTCATTTCTCACGATAGGGTTCATAAGCGATAGTTAGCTTCCAGCCTTTCTCAAAATTGTTTTCCGCTGGGAATTACGTTCCAAGTTGTTAAGACTTCCAATATAAACCATTACACAAAGATGGAACGCCCCGTGAAGGTTGTATTTGTTGCATTGGTATTGCTTCGTATGGTTCAGCCATGTCTCTTGGTGTCTTTACAGTGTGAGAAACAAACATTTGAACTAGAAGAAAATGGTACAATTACCAATGTTCTTTGTATCGCCGAGCGGTACTGGAGAAGAAATGAAAGCATCAAGTTGTACCGATCTAATGATGAAGTGATAGGACATTGTGATCCAATGTATTGCGCGCAAAGTTATTGTTCCTTTTCGTGTGAGACTAAGGAAGAACTTGAAAATCGGACCAATTATAAATGGTGTGGACCGAAATGTGTTTCCTTCAGTATTTCAGATCCTCTACTTGACACTGATTACGGAGAATATTATATTTCTGTTAATTCGTCTGATAAAGTTCTTGCTTTTACCCTAACTAAGACTTCGACGGAAAGTCCAATAAATACAGAACACATTTCTCCTTCCGATTCCACATCTGCGCCCAACGACACAGTTTCAACCAGTTTATCTGGTTCTCTAGCTACAGCACGGAGGAGTGACGGAATACATAATAATGCTCCTGATCTATCTAGAGGAATATCCCAAGGCTCACAAGAATCATGCACGACTTATGTTTCAATCATAACCTTATCTGTTGCACTACTCTGTACCATCGGAACAGGACTATATCTTCTAGCGCGAAGATGCACGCAAAGTGAAACACTTGTTCGAGATCAACAAAATAATCAAATTTCTCTGTCACGATCAATTACAACAGAGGCGAAAGACATGGTCTCTATGACATCGCGGCCTCCACGCAGCAATGTCCTTCCTGACACTGCGACACATGACCAGGCATCGGCGTTGACTCCAAGGGCCCGTTCTGGTGTGTTTAACAGAGCACTTTTGCCAATCGATGATTGTAAGCCATACGGAGACAGCGGGGATATCCCTGTGTTCGCTTCACGTTTGCAAGATCTCCAGATAGGTCAAGATAGCGTCCGAGGGGGCGGCGGGGGCGTAACGGATGAGAACACGTTCTGCACGGTATGAGATTGCAAACGGAATGAAGAAGCCAGTCCGGTGGTAAGTGGTCAGAACATACCAATACCAACCATCGAGGATCTCTCAATAGACTACAATACTTCGGATGATAAAATGCTTAGTAGGTTATATGCCAAACCAGAGAAAAGAACGAGCGTGCAGGGTCAGATTTCCAAAGAGAATGTATCCTTCAATATTTTTCAGGAGGTTGACGAATCTGACTATGACGTCCTTAGACACAATTTAGTGAAGCAGTTGTCATTGTGCTGTGTCCAATACACATCCAGCGTAACCAAGTCAGTATATTGTCTAACCTAGTGATGTTAGCTCTGATATTGTGGAATAAGAGACAGCTTTTTGCATGGTCACAAAGTGTTTTCACTTTTTCCTCGATAAACATGAATATGTTACAGTATACTGTTGTTAACTGGCGGTGGAGGGAATAGCACGGAATGTTACATCCCGAGGGATTTTAAATGCTATTGAGGGAAGAGTAAATTAGTCCTGAGACGAAGTCGAGGGACTTATTTTCTTCACGAAATAGCATTTAAAATCCAGAGTGGAACATTACATGATTTTCTCGACAGCAAAGTTAACAACTGTTTTATCATCTGAATTGCCATGAAATATTGCCATGCTATATCCAAAAATATAACATGGCAGCTCATGTACTGTATTTACTAAGTCAGGTGATAATAATAATTATCATGTTAAGAAGGAAATGTTACTAAGGATGATTGACTCATGTGTTCACCGGCTTTCCATACTCTTATCCTACGATGTCGGTGCAGCAGGACGTAGATTCATCAGAGCATCCAGACATCCGCGCTCCTTCTGATCTCAAGTGTAATTACGACACTGACGACTCGCGTCGTATCGCATCAGAGTCTGGAGAGAATAGCGAAGCGATAGCAGCAGGGAATGCATGTAGTCCTTTCATTTGCGATCCAGACGACATCCCAACTTCTAGCAGTGCCTGTGACATGTGTGCTGACGTCAGGCAAAATACCGTGTTTCCATCGGCGACCCTAAGCTCACTAGAACAGGGGAGTGTTGCATTGCAGGCAAGCGAGATAGCAATCGGGAGAGTGTCACCGGAACCCTTGGGCAGAGATCCGGCCAAACTTTATCTGGATGAGTTCTTTGATTCGTCTGACTACGAGCTGCTGAACCCACATAAAGTTGCTGCTGAACAACAAAGGGCGCTGCACCGTAGCGACCAGTTGCATGCAATCAGGAGCTCTTGATTTTTGTGTTTAAAATCCTGTTTTGTGGACTTTTGTGATAAATGTGGAACAGTGAATCCAACCAGTATGTATATCGGACAAGTTTCATCAGTTTGGTTGTGTATAACTGTGCTAGTTTTGTGTCTATTTGGTGAAATCCGAGGATGTGAAGATGAACTTCGTACAATACCCATTCAATATGACCGCCAATTTCTGTTCCACCTCGCTGATGAGCCCGTATCGAAGCACATGACCCCTGACCTACCGGACTGGGTGCCGACGCGAGACCAGCCCGACCAGCAGTGTACCAGGCGAAGGGGAAAGCGCGGGGGGTCAGACAACAAGAACGAATACCGGAACACAATCTCCTCTTTTGAAACATGGTGTTAAGATAACCATCTCCTGTTAAATTCAAAGAAAACAAAAGAGATGATATTTTACTTTAGGTTAAAAAAGGAATTTGATCCTGTAGATGTTCACATTGATATTAATGATGAATCTATTGAAAATGTACACAACTATAGATACTTGGGCACCCATATTGACCATCAGTTGAATTGGGAAGAGCAAGTGAAAGCTACACTCGTAAAATGTAACCAAAGATTGTATTTTCTTCGCAAACTTAAAGCTTTCCATGTCAATGAGAGGATTATGTACTTGTTCTACACATCTGTGATCCAAAGTCATATTTCCCAGGATAGTACTGTCTGGTTTAATAATGCAAAACAAATTGATAAAGACAAACTGCGCAGGGTAATTAAAACGAGCCAGTAAAAATATGAATCATGATGATATCGACTTAGATACAATTTGTGAGGAAAGAACACTTGCTAAAGCCCACACAATCGCAGCCGATCCCACACACCCGCTCCATTGTAATTACAACAAACTAAGGAGTGGACGTAGGTGACAATCACAAATGTCCAGAACCAGTCGGTTTTCCAACTCATTCATTCCACACTCAATCCGGCTAATGAATACAAAATAGATAGCCTATATTCGGCCTTTAAGTCTTAGTCCTAGTTTTAAATGGTGTAATTATTTGCTGTACTATTACTTATTTTAAAGTCCTGTACTTAAACAAATTTAAATAGCAAATAATTTATCTCAAGTAAACTGCCTACAATTAGGAAATAAATTATTAAACTGTTTCATTAATTGATTTGTGCTACATAAATGGGTAATTCTTAATTTCAATATTGTAAACGTTTTTGTTCTTTACTTTTGTTTTGTTCTTTTAATACTATATTTAATAGAATAGAATATAATTTAGAATTATTTATGTAGAAACAAAAAGACATACACTGATTTGATATGAATAATATTAATACTTGTATTTATTGCGTTTATTGTATAAACACAATGTGAATACAATCATTCAATTCAATTTATAACATTAATGAATTGTTAATTACACATTTATAGACTGTTAGTGGAATGAATGACATATTTTTAAATAATTGTTAATTTGTTATTGAATGAATTATTTGCATAATTGCATGAATGCTTTATGCGTAAGTAATATAATGTTATATTGTACTTAATTTAGATACATATTTGGGAATATGTATTACAAAAGAAGTAAGTATAAAAACCTCAGTTAAAATATGGTTGATAATTTGAATGACACGAATAGCGAATTAGCGATACAGCTTAAACATTTAATTTTGTATAATTTTGATAAAAATAATTTGCATAGAGTATGTGTCCATGTGAAACATTATATTAATTATGATTTATGTAAATGTATATATTGTTGTAAATATTTTTTTGCTCGTATTATTGCATGTAACGCAACAAATTTCCTGAATGGATAATAAAATGAACTTGAACTTGAACTTGAACAGGGAGTAACATTACTTAACATGCATCTACAATTAAGTATGTAAATCAGTGGGTGTGGCATACTTTCCCTGTACATAACGATAGTCAATGAAAAGCAACATTTGTGTTTAACTCATATGGCTGTATGTAGTCACTCGTTGCTATTAGATTGAAATTACTCCTTCATTGAGTGATTACGTCATCTGCCCTGATCATGCTGGCTCCGGTCACCTTTCAAGTGAGTACTGATTTCCTAGACCGCGGGAGTAAAGCCATGTAAAGTGGTCTTTTGAATATTTGTACACCTGTAAACCAAATACGTTATTGCTAATGTGTATACTTTTCGACGTTGCTAACACAAAACGATGACACAGTCACACCTGGTAAGTGATTATTAGAAAGTTTGTATTGTTTTGAGCTCCCATTGGGACATATTAAAGTGATACCTGTAAAGTGTCGGATATTGCACAAAATGACATTTGAGACTTCAATCCTATATCAATATCATTGTAAAATACAATTGAAAGATTTGTAAAAGTTTGAAAGAAAACGAACACTGTTTACCTAGTGAAAAAAAAAAATATTCAGTTCATATTTTATCACCGAATACTGATGGTCTGCCATACATTTGTCGCAGTAAATAATGATCCAGTTGAGATATTCGCACCCGTATATGTTTACAGGCGTAGTACAGAATTCATGGAATTTGCACTCGCTCGGCTCAAAGTTCAATCTATGGAATGTTATCACGCGTGCTGCATGCGTTCTCACGCGTTCTCACGCGTGCTGCGGACGTGTACTTTTTATCAAAAGCGTTGATCAACGCTTTTGAAATAATGATTTTCAATGATAATTATCTTCATACCAAAGGGCATTTGAAAAAATCTAACCCTATTTTATTCTTCTCTTACCATAAGCCAAACAACACGGCAGAAGAGAAACGAGGAAGCTCCAAGTATTTTAGACACTTTACAGGCATCCCTTTAAGTATGTGGAATCATAATAATACACGTGATTAGAGTTGTTGTGAGTCATGATCGATTGGATCGTTCTTGGTTAGGAGGAATTGCATTCTGATGTTTGTTAACATTTTGAAGAATATGACTGCTCTCACAAGTTAATCGGGCGGTTAAATAAAACAAAACGATTTATTTTAATTTAATCTAATTTTGCTGCATTAAACAAAAGAAATCTCATTTGATTAATGTTAGTTGCAGAAAGTGCGATTGTTATTTTTGTTTTGAAATGTTTATTTCAGAGGTTCTTTCATTCATCATGAAAGAGCCTATCGGCTCAGTGGTGTGGAGCACCGATCTTGCCGACCGGTGGTCTCAAGATCGATTCCCGCCGAAGCTCATTCATATATATTTTGCTCATTTTAAATTATGTTCATTTTGTCATGGTCAGAAACCGTACGTTTAGACCTGAGTAGTTATATATTACAATATCAGTACATAAAATGTATGTAAGTATATTCCGTATCGCAGTTACGAACTTATGCTGCTTATGTTATTGTATTATGATAATGTTGAATACCAGCTAAAGTAGGAATTATTATTTGTATGGCAATTTCATTCAGCTAGTCGTAGTATGATTTTCTATGTTTGAGGATCTAGTGGAATCAATCAATAGTAAATTGCTATATTTAATGACAAGTAGACGGCTTCATTTTATGTAGGCCATCATAAATCAAACGGAGATTGAAATAGACTGACACTAATCAAATTACGATTGAAATTTACGTGTTGTTGCACATAATACATGGCGCAGATTGTTAAAGTCATGCCTGTAAAGTGTCTAACTCTACGAAAATTTCTAGGAGCTTCCTCGTTTCTCTTCTACCGTGTTGTTTAGCTTAGGGTAAAAGAAGAATAAAATAGGGTTTGATTTCCCTTTAGTATGAAGATAATTATCATTGAAATCTTTTATTTGAAATACGTTGATCAACGCTTTTGATAAAAAGTACAATTGTCCTAGCTTAACACGTCCGGATGCAGCACGCGTGGGAAACATTCCGGAGATTGAACTTTGAGCCGAGCGAGCACAAATTCCATGAATTCTGTACTACGTCTGTAAACATACACAGGTGCGAATATCTCAAACGGATTTTTATTACTGCGACAAATGTATGGCAGACCATCAGTATTCGGTGATAAAATATGAACTCAATATTCGTTTTTTCACTAGGTAAACAGTGTTCGTTTTCTTTCAAACTTTCACAAATCTTTCAATGATATTGATATAGGATTGAAGTCTCAAATGTCATTATGTGCAATATCTGACACTTTACAGCTATCACTTTAACTGTATTTCGTAGGTATTTACACTTAAACAACTCTTTCGTACGGCGTTTATGTGTATATGCATTTGAGCAAGGAGATCAAACACATTCTCACCATCTTTGCACCAACATAAATTCACGCATTGTGTAGTTAAAGGGTACCACCACCAAAAATTATATTCTAATTAAAGAAAGGTAACATCTTTAGTATTCCATTCCATCAACAAGTTCACAAAAAATTGTTTCCCGAAAAAAAGATATAAAATTGGAAAACGCATCACCATTCTAAAGCATGCGTTCATGCGGTCTGAATTGCGAAGACTAATGTGTGCAGAGCGAACGGATCGCCCGGGAATCTATTGTCTACAAACGTACGCGTGAATAGCATTGGCGCACTCGCAAAGGTTGGCCCGTATGTAACCAGGAAATAGTAGCGGTTCCGTAAGTGGTGGAAATTAATTGCTTTGTTTATGAATTACACAACCCTTTGCATAATGTTGGGTATCTATTTGATATCACAAAACGGTACCAAAACATATACTAATGTGTTGTTCGTTGCCTGGTGGACCCCTTTAAAGGGTACCACCACCCAAAAATGATATTCTTACAAATGAAAGGTACCATCTTTAGTATTCCATTCCATCAACAAGTTCACACAAATATGTTTCCAGAAAAAGAAAAAAAAATGGAAAACGCATCACCATTCTAAAGCATGTGTTCATGGGTCTGCATATACGAGACTGCTTTGTCCAGAGTGAACGAATCGCCCGGGATTCTATTGTCTCCAAACGTACGCGTGAATAGCATTGGCGCACTCGCAAATGTTTGGCCCGTACGAAACCAGGAAATAGTAGTGGTTCCGCAAGTGGTGGAAATTAATTGCTTGGTTTATGAATTACGCATGAAATACGCAACTATACGATTTTAAGACTTCATTAAATATTAGCACAATAATGTTAGTTTCTTCAACAGTGTTGATGTGTGTTTCATTTAGCTCGTGTTCAGTGTTCGTGTGTGAACTCAAACTACCAAATTGTATGTACGGTATGTATCTGTTGAAATGTTTCAAATGCCAAATAGACATAGAGACATAAATACAAGGACATCACGAATCTGATAATATAAGTTGTCACTTCCTTTCGCGGATAATAATCATATTGACACATAGATGGTAACGATAGTAAATAAACTGGTATTATGTTGCGTGTGCATAATGGTTTGGCTGTGAGCCACTGATGATGAAGTTATGATTATGACGGTTAATTAATAGATATTTGATAACTGGTAATCTACTAAACGATTACATAATAAACAATAATTGCTCACTTATTAGGTCTATCCAATAAAGCATACAAACAGTTCTTTCCAAGACTACCACAGTTCGTTTTACGACCAACACTTTCATTCCACAATCCGGTAGATTTCGGGAAATCATCAGAAATCAGGGATATGTCTATCATATACATAGAAACTAATGACGACAATCGTTCAATAATCGGGGATATTTGTTGTTGGTCTATTTGCTGGTAGTCTCCTGCGAAATCAGGCAGCTCTGCAATCGATCATTTAGCAGATTACGAATTTAATCAAGTATGCATGTATATCAATTAAATTCAATAATCATAACTCACAATAATAAGTAGCTCACAGCCAACCCTGTCTATAACGGGCATAAGTGGCGGTCGTGATCTGGAAAAACTGTGTAAGTAATTTGGTGGCTTTTTCTTATAGTTTTGAAAATGCTATTTAATCTGGCAAAATGTTAAGTTTTATTTAACTCTAATTATTGTTGGAGATTCCAAAACTAGTTTGTTTGTTTGTTCATACTACGTAAGTCGTCTTACAAAAGTACTTCTTTAATCATTGACGAATATGAAAAGGCAAAACTACGTAAGTCTACTTACGTAGTTTTGTTTCATCAATAGCGATCGAAAGTAGAAGTATTTATCAAACTACGTATCTCCCATAGCTAGCTAGCGAGCGCACACGGCCGGCCGGGCCGCGAAATTTTTGTTCGTACTCGTAAGAGCAATTTTGATTTTTTGTCTGCGTCTTCAGAGAGACTATCACTCGCGCATGCGCAAAGCCAAAATGTCCGTCTTTTATAATATACCGACTTATAGCCACTAAATCTGACCTATAGCCACTAAATCTGACTTATAGCCACTAATCTGACCTATAGCCACCAAATTAGGGTTAGGGTTTAGGTTAGGGTTATATATCCCCGAAAATTAAGACAACTTCCGACAAACCCCGCTGCAAATCAACCCACTTGCTGTGGCGCAATCGGTATGCTCGTAGTCTGATGACCAAAAGTCGCTGGATTCGATGCTGGGTCTTGCCGTTCGCTTCTTTTGCGAAACTCGTACTCGATGTACGATATTAAACATGTCGGAAGTTTTGGCTTTGCGCATGCGCGAGTGATAGTCTCTCTCAAGACGCAAAAAATCAAAATTGCTCTTACGAGTACGAAAAAAAAAATCGCGGCCGAGCCGGTAGTAGCTAGCATGCATTGCGACATGTAGCTAGGTCACGGCGCACAGCAGGTGTGAGCAAAAGTGCGCCAAAATAGTGACTTGGTCATAGAAATTAAATGGCCCCTTCTCATGTTTTTAGCAAGGATTAAAACCTGTAGAACATCTCCGAGCAATATTTCTTCTCGATATCTTTTTAAGTAGGTCCTTTTTCTTCACAAAGTCCGGAAATGTTGATTTTAAGGAACGCATTAAATGCAATATTGCGGATTTTTTATGATTTTTGCCAAACGGCTTGCTTAATCCACTTAAAATTTGAAATGCTCGTTTTAAAATAGTTATTGAAAATAATCCTAAATTTATTTAAATCATCACTTTATTAGTCAGATTTCGTCGACAAAATAAAAGGAAATACATAGAGTCAAATTATAAGTCATGTCGGAACGTGCAGACGTCCGTAGGTAGGGTGCAGACGTACTCTGCAACCTATCCGCTCACATTGATTTTGTTGATATTATTCTGGTTTTCTTTTGGATACAATTTTTTTTAGAGTTGTTTGGACAATGTATTGATATGCTCATACCGGACTCATAAATTAAGAGAAGACAGGGGGTGAGTAAACAGAATGGGCCAATTTTTCGCACTTGCACTGCATTATATTTCGCTTTGTAATTTTCCCGTCAATTTTGATCTCGGGACGCTGAAATGGCTTCCGGACCGGACGGACGCATCCACCTCGAACGTAGATTCGGAGGTTGGACAACAAGAAATTGAGGTAGATGCCGGTAGATGAAGACACAAATATTGTGTGGAGTGTGAAATCACGAAAACAAGGGAAAGGGAATTTAAAGAGAAAGGTTAGAGAAGGAAGTGTTCAAATCTTAGGAGCAGATTCGTCATCCGACCAGGATGACTCTAGCGTATTCAATATAATACCCCTAGGGTAAAATCGCAGCAACTTGAAGAAAAGAAAGTCTATATTGTACCAATTGACACAAAAAAATCATTGAGAAATGTCAATCTGATTAGAATATCAAAAGACATTCAGGGGAAATGTGGGGCCTCCCCAGAGTATATAAAGCCCTTCCCAAGTCGAAATTTCCATAGAAACCCATAGAAACCCATAGAAAACCCATAGGAAAATCCTATATGTTTCTATGGGTTTCTATGGGTTTCTATGGGACCAACAGAAACCCAGAAAATAAAACCCATAGAAACCCATAGGACCCATAGAAACCCACACCCATAGACACTTGTAGGACCCATAGAAACCCATAGAAACCCATAGGACCCATAGAAACCCATAGGACCCATATAACCCATAGAAACCAACAAGACTCATGCATATCATTCATGCAACACAATATGATGTTTATGTATTTGTTATTTGTTTAACACACATACTCACTTTTAATGGTGTATATTTTAATGAAATAATATATAATCAATTTATTCACCACATTTTCAATTCCTAGATGGGAATTAATATTTCCAGAAAACAATATAAATATGATAGAATATTGTACTAACCAAGGAAAAGTATTTTAACTGCAAATACATATACCTCAATGTATTGTTCAGCTTTAAATTCAATTCTTTAACCCTCTTCAACAAGAGGCAATGCCTTGCTTGCCCTATTGCACTGTCTGAAGAGGTTGATAAGGAAAATATAAGTATGAATTATCATTTAATGATTCTCTAAAGGGGAATTTAATTGATATACCTTTATTGGAAGTGTCAACGGGAAATTCCTATGCGAGATTTCTATGGGAATTCTATGGCAATTTCTATGGGAATTCTATGGGAATCCTATGGGAATCCTATGGGAATTTCTATGGGTTCCATAGAAACCCATATCGTTTTCTATTGGTCCCATGTTCCATTTTCCCTATTGAAAACCCATAGGCCTATGGGTCTATGGGTTTTCTATGGGTTTAGGTTCTATGGGAATTTCGACTTGGGTTAAAGTCGGGAGTCCTTGTGAAGTGCTGGAATATAAAGCAGTACCGAGCTTTGCTGAACATCGAACACATCAACAACATTCCCGTGAAGGCTCAAAAAGATACGAAACTCATAAAAGGAGTCATTTCGGGAATTCCAATGGACATGACTGAGCAAGAAATTCAAGATGAATTAAAAACACAGAAGGTAGAGGGGCAAAAAGAATTAGGCGAAAAGCATACAAAAGGTATCATGAAGAAAATGGGCAGAAACTGGCTGCCTTCGTACCAACAAGAAGCGTAATTATGTCATTCGATATAAATTCACTACTATTATATACTCCGCAAAAAAAGAAACTGGACACTTGTATAAGTTCAAATATTTCATATTAATCTACGATAAAGTGTACACGATCATATATCAAATTAAGGGGAATTTAGTCCTCTACATGCAGAGTATAGCTTAAAGGTGTAATCTTTCAAAAATAGCAAAACAATGGAGGACCACACCATTCGATTGAAGTGATAGTAAGCATTTCACTTAAAAGAAGATGAGCAGGGCAAGTAAATTATGACATTATTCAACTTTATTGTTATGAACAAACTCTGGAAATACAAATTTGTCAATAAAACAGGGCCAGGTTATCAGAGCATCATCATACTGGTCTGTAATACAGGCATGAAGCTTGTCTATTTCATGTGTCCCCTGCAAGTTTAACCATATTTACCTAGAGAAATGTAATGTTAAAGACTGCCCAAATGTTTGACCAAGGGTGACTTCAACTTTCGAAGATCTTTGGACTACGGTATAATTCTTGAAAATAATTTATACCATTTTCATGCTGAAATAAGGGCACAAACTGTGGTTTTGACTAATAAAGCTTTGCCATGGAATTTCCCATTTGGTTACTTTTGGATGAAAATAACACCTATAACGTTCACAATTTGTCTTCATTTATACTTTTTATAGAGATGAAGATAGAAAAGATCACATATTTAATGAAAAATTATGTCATCTCGTGAATATTACGTTTTACATTATGCTTATCAACATTGTATATGGTTGAGTCACCTATTACACAGAAGGCACACGGTAAAATACTGAAGGGATGACAAAAAAGTACACGGTAATATATTGTTTAGATGTTGTCACCTATCACCTGGGTGACGAGTTACTCAGTAAAGTACCGTCTGAGGGGTTAGGGTTAGGGTTAGGGTTAGGGTTAGGGATAGGATCACTGTACAGATTATCCCACCGTCTCCATCAGATTACATAAGATGTCATCCCTTCAGAATTTTACCGTGTGCCTTTTTTTTTTTTACGGTGGCTTACTGTGTGCTTTTTGTGAATCGGGTGGTTGAGTGGATGTTCCATTTTTGCTATTTTTGAAAACAGACCTTGGTGTGGTTAATTGACCGTGACAAGTCATGCATGAATATTGAAGAGTGTAATGTTATCTTTAATTTGATATATAATATCATATATTTCATCGTTTCATCGAAATATTTGGTCTCATACAAGTGTCCAGTTTCTTTTTTTGCGGAGTATATATTACACTCTGTTACCAGAGATTCTCAGTCAGACAGTATGTCCCCCCCCCCCCCCCCCCCCCGTAGTTCGTTGTGTCCAATGCCAAAGATTGGGCCATACAGCACAGCAATGCAGGGGGAAAGTTCGTTGCGTTCGATGTGGGGGCCCCCACTCGTTCGAGCAATGCGAACGAAAAGAAAATCACATATGCGTCAATTGTTTGGAGAAGCACTCATCCGCCTACAATGGATGTGCTGAAGTAAAGAAAGCAAAAGAATTACAAAAAATTAGAGTTGAAAATAAATTGAGATACGCTGAGGCTACAAAAGCATGGAAAGAAAAAAACGCAAAGTCAAATAACAATGAACAAACAAACATTGAAAGTCAACGTGGGAAAAAAAAACAATCAGAACAGACAAACTCGACACACACAGAAACGTCGTCTAACCCCCAAATAGAGTCACTGTCAAGAGCCCCTGAAAAAAACAGGGCTAAATAACAGATTAATCAACAAAAGATCGAACTTGTAAATTCAAACGGTTGCATATACCTTGTTTAAGAAATTCGGGAGGGGGGGGGGGGGGGGGGGAAGCATTAAATTGGTGGTCCGCGCACACGGACCGAGCATATGATGCAACAGACGGTTCGTTGGATCGTGGGGGGCTGGGGGGCTGCAGCCCCCCCCCCCCCCCCTCCCCACACACTTTTTTGGCTAAAAACAAAGAAATACATAAGCATAAAATAAAGAAATACATAACAGTTCAAATGTGATCAGCCCCCCCACTTTCAAAACCATTCCGCGTACCCTGTATGAGACTCTGCGGCATCGATCTACCCATCTATGAGGTGTGGGAGGGGGGGGGGAGTATCCCCCTTTGCAATGTTTAACTGTAGTCGGGTGTAAACATTGGTCCTTGGAAGGAAATTTGATATACAAAAATGCAAGCATGAACAAGGTCATCTCCCTCATAATGAAATCGATACACAAACACAAATTAACCTACACATACACACCCACACATGCACACACGTACACAAACACACACACAAACACACAAACAAACATACATACACACACGCACACACAGTACATGCATGTATTGGGGGAGAGTTTAAGAAGGGTTTACCTTCCATGTGGAGAAAACTGATGTTCGACATGACTTTAGAATTATAGTATTAGTAATATTATCATGATAATCATTATTATTCTAATTATAAATTTGTAAAAAGATTTAACAATGAAAAAAGGTGTGGGATGTATATAGCCTAAAGGCCATCATCTCCGAACCAAAGGGTGGGGGATTCCATACCACCGGGATCTACGCCCACGGCCAAGGGTGGCCATTAATAAGTGGCCGATCACGAGACAAGGGATAGTCATTTAGGCGTAGATACATGACAACAGTCATCATGGTATGTAAAAAAACACACGCATCTTTACTTACCAGCGTGTTTTCACGAATATTTGAGGGAAATGGCTAGGCTTGCATGTAAAAAAAACAAAAAAACAAAAAAACACGCTGGCCGCCACACAAAACCGGTAAATGGGGAGGGCCAAATGTCAAAAAAGTGACTTTATGTTGCCAGATCTCCACAACAAGTTTAAACCGATTCGAATTGCAAGTATTTTTAATAAGGCAACCTAATACGAGGTCTACCTCGAAATTTTTCTTGCGAACACCTCCAAATCCAAGATGGCGTCCAAAAAGGCAGCCGTTTTGTATTGCTATAGATAATTATGGCCAAAGATATAACAATTCAACAAATATTTACTTTAAAAACTTAAAAATAGCAGCTATACCGTGCGTCCCAAAAAAAACTATACACTTTTGAAATGGCTGCCGAATAAAAAATATATGATTCTGGGGGAAAAGTTTTATATGTATGGATAGCTTCTGGACTCAACTTTCATATGACACCAAAAAGTCCGAAATTAATTCATGCTTGGGTGAGCACTGCTCACTTTTGTAAAGGGTATGACAATTAGGTTGCGCAGGAATTAGCCTTCCAATGTATGAGAGGTAAGTCCTTTGGAGCTTACAAAATTGAGGGTGATATGATAAATTCATGATCAATTGCGATCAGTTTGGGTTTGCTGAGTGAATTTTATGGCTTATTAAACCAAACTTTTATGCATGAGTGAGCAGGAATTGCATTTTTTTATTGTAGCATTGTAACTTTCCCTGGTAGTCTCAGTGGTGTGTTCATGGGAGTCAGGATGGGGTGATGGTACATGTACATGTACCGATTGACTGATACATTGTTGATTAAGTGATTGATAGCTGAATGTTGATTGTCTAACTCACGGTATTGATTGATTGACTGATAGATTGTGATTGATTTCAGGTGTCAATGGATAATAGCAACCAGTCCAATTTGGGAAATGTAGGTAGAATTCGGGATAAGGGAAGGTGGTCTGGATATGAATTGTCGAGATATGCACAAGCACACCCAGGAAAAGAGAGAGAGAAAGAGAGAGGGGGGGGGGGGGGGGGGAGGGGCATACATGTCCTCTTGACCCTTATCCCATCTACCCAACAAAGTCCTACCCTACATTTCACCTCCCCTGCACCATGTACCATCACCCCGTCCTGACTCCCATGAACACACCACTGAGTCTACCAGGGAAAGTTACAATGCTACAATAATAAATGCAATTCCTGTTCACTCATGCATAAAATGTTAATCCCATAAACCACAAATTTCACTCAGCAAACCCAAACTCATCAAAATTGATCATACATCAGTACATTGGTCATATCATCCTCAATTCCGTAAGCTCCAAAGGATTTACCTCTCACAAATTGGAAGGCTAATTCCTGCGCAACCTAATTTTCATACCCTTTACAAAAGTGAGCAGTGCTCACCCAAGCATGAATTATTTTCGGACTTTTTGGTGTCATATGAAAGTTGAGTTTATGAGCTTTCCATACATATACAATTTTTCCCCCAGAATCATATATTTTTTATTCGGCAGCCATTTCAAAAGTGTATAGTTTTTTTTGGGACGCACGGTAGGGTGTTCTTTCACATGTGATTTGTTTTTCTCCATGTTCACGCGAAGATTGGTGTGCATAAAAATGCGGCTTGTAGTAGCCAGATATATGATTTATTATTTCTATTGTTGTTGTTACTACAGTTACAAATGTACATGGTGATACAAAAAGTTACCCTAAGATAAACCTAATACCCTTTTCAAAGTGTTTTCCGAACCCTGAAACAGTCTAGCTAACTGTGGTGTTCCGATAATTAATCATGCTAAAAACATAATTATCAAGATGGTCGATCCAACTGTAAATGCCGAGCACCTCCCATTCGAATATTGCACTATGCACTTTGAATGATGGATTTATTATTGCAGTGAAATTACCGATACACTATTTTCGTGTACTATTGCAAACCGATGGCGACATATTTATGACATAAAAGAAGAAACTGAAGGTTTTGCAAAAAAATGGTATTAATAATATGTCAATTTTTAGGAGAAATTCTTGAATAAAGTCCTTAAACAAGAATTACATGTATTGGGGCACCCTGTATAGTGTTCGAAATCGTACAAATTTGCTGTATTTGTCGATATCAAATGCTGAGTTCAAAGATATAACTTTTTGTTCAGATTCATTATACACTTGACATTTTTAGAGAGTATTGTTGATATGATCGGACAGTTTTTCGAAAAGTATTAATTCAAATGCTAATGCAATTATCGATATATGCCGAATTATGTAAATCAATAACTTCATATTTTGGGGGGAAAATGCCTACAATTTGAGTTGGGGGCTAAAAATTACCGTGTTACATATTCTGAAACCCATTGTTTTTGGTATCAGATTATACAACATTTGATTGTCCTCAATATGACTGCAAAATCATGCTTATTCCAGGTGTTGTTCGTGAAATCTTGCAAATAATCTGTCTCTTTGGATATTATTTTTTTTTTTTGATCTAAGGAATATGTGTGCCAAGTAAAGCAATCGTACCGCAAAATGCAGTATACACCCTATTTTTGGTCCTTAAAGGGACTTAGTAACAGTGACCAAATCCTTAAAACAAAATTGTAATTCTAACGGTTCCCTCATACCTTGTTGTGTTCGTATTAACAATAAAATTATGGGACAGGTTTCGGTTTTTCAAATTACCCTTTCGTTACAAAGATATGTATGATTGAAGTATTCAGATAAGACAAACTCCCCCGGTACAAACCGTGTACGAAGTGATTGCAGTGAGTTAGTGCAATATCACTTTGCATTTTCACTCATAACTTGGACATGCAATGTCCATTCGACTTGAAATGTTCACACAATACCCTGTGGACATATGAAATAACAACAATATACATTACATCAACCATTCATCACTTTTTGCAACAAAGTTACTAGATCCCTTTAACAATAAGCCTACTACGGGATTCAAACCCGAGACTTCCGGATTGCTAGACCAATGTTTTACCAGCTGAGCTACATAAAGCCATCGTGATGGTGTTTGTTCATGAAAAAGACCTTTATTTCAATGTTCGTGGTTGTCATAAGCTCTTATAAACCTGGAATAGGGATAAGAAATCAACTTTTTTTTATGTGCGAGGGATCACCGCGAAGTGATGCAGCTTTCAAATAAATTATTTCAAACACGGGGAAACTGACCAGAAGTATTTCATTCTTATCGTTTCGGTTATTGGTAGGTTTATAATACCTTATGATGCTAAAAAGTGTTGGTAAAATGTGTTTTTCATGATCTGATATGATGATATCTTCACTGATTGATTTGTGAAAAATCCATGTTAAAAGAATGTCACATAACCGAGTAATGAGTTAAAATGCAAACAAAATATTCGCAAACTCATTGCACGAACTTCGTGCACATAGATTGGTCTAAGGGCCGGAGATTTTTCAAATCCGATCCAGTTCAGCCATAAATATCATTAATATAAATTTATAACGAAAGAGAAATTCTGAAACCGAAACTCACGCATTTTTCTACTGATAAAACGATTACAATGGGGTATATGAGTCCCTTAGGCTGGATTTCACAAAGAATATATTTATGTAAATCATGATTATAACCATGGTCCATGATGTTTTCCAGGGACTGCGGAAAGGTTTTGAAAGTGGAGGGCTGACCTCATCTGGGCTGTTATTATAGTTATTATTTTGTGATTATGTATTTCTTTGTTTTAAGCTAAAACAGAATGGGGGGTTGCAGCCCCCCAGCCCCCCCCCCCCCCCCCCCCCGGTCCCGCCTCCCCTGTTTTCTTCTTCTTTGTTGTTGAAGTGCAGCTTCAGACTTGAGGAGTACGCATCATTTGAGCATGTGTGAGATGGGTGTGCACACCAGCTCCACTCCGCAAATTGGTGTATTTATAATTTAATCTTAACTGCGCCTTTAAACCCTCCCTCCAGGTGATAAGTTCCCCCTTAAAGGGAATTCAGAGTGTCTATTACGCACGGTACGGAATCCATTTTGATCGCAAACTGTCCCACTTCACGAACACACGAGTCGCGTTCGGAATATTTGTACTGGTCGAATCACGAGCGAAACTATTACGTAACACACTTAACCACTCCCACTTCAAATTAAGTGCCGCTTTTTGATGTTATCAGCGATTGCCTCGGGCTCAGGTCACAGCTCGAGCAAGCATGCAATTTCATAAGAAGCATCGCTCTTCGATCGATCCAACACATATCGTGAGTTTACCTCGGGACAGTGGCGTAGCTACGGGGAGGGGGGGGCACGGGGGAACACGTGCCCCCCCCCCCCCCCCCCCCCCCCCAATAATTTCGAAAAAAACAATAGAAAACATAAGGGGACATTTTTGGAAAAAAAAGAAATACATAAGGTGTGCCCCCCCCCCCCCCTCCCCCCGCCCGCCCCCCCCCCCCCCCAAATCAGTGCGACCACGCTACGCCACTGCCTCGGGAGATTTCGGTGGAGTTGGATTTTGCGGACTACCCTTTTCAACCCACGCATATTTGCAATTAAAATGAGCTGCCACCGTTGAAAATAAATTGCACTTTTAAAATGTTTAAAGGGAAAGTTGAGTTTTGGTAGAGAGGGCGCTAGACTACTTAATTGGTTTGTGAGGTAATGAAAAACTGAGTGTAAAATTTGAAAGAGCATAATATTTAAACAATAAAATCATCTTTGTTTGATCAAAATCGGTTCAGAAACGGCTGAAATATCCATAAATATAACAATTTGTAATATACCCGGGGCCCCGGGTTTATTAGAGAATTTTGAACCAGCCGTTAAAATTCAAAAAAATGCTTCCTCTTTTCAAAAAGTTACAAAATAGGTATTTAAATAGTTGTTGGTTATTTCTCTATCTAATCACTATTTCAACAAAGCATCACATACACAATATTTTATTCAAAATGGTTGAAACCGATGAGTGTTTAGAGAGCGCCCTCTTACGTTTTAACGGCTCTTTTTGAATGATAACATGATCTTTACTACGTCATTTGTAATTTTGTGTTCCTTTCTCGTTATAACTATTATTTTGTAATGTAATGATGCAGGTTTTGGTTACTAAAATTCAGTTTCACTAAAACTGTACTCTCCTTACCAGAACTCAACTATCCCTTTAACGTTGTGCAAACATTTTTTACTAAATTTATTGTTTCACTTCAAATTATGCTTATATATTAATACTTGTCTCAGCGATCAGAAAATTAAACTTCTGGCAAAGTGCTACAGCTTCACCATATAATTTGAAGGTTTAAAGGTGCACCGCTATGGTGCAATTTAGAACTCTAAATGTGGAGAATTGCACCTTTATGACGCAATAAAGGTGCAAACATGCAATCTGCAGCTTCACACTTTCACCTAAACGTGGAATTATGCGTCACTGCCACCTATGTATCCAAGTGTTTGCACCCTTGACCTAAATTGACACCTTTTCCTCAGTGTCTATAATGTGTTTTCCACCCTTTATAAGTAAGTTTTGTGTATTTTTATATTGTTTCTAGACTCATTTAAAAAAAAAAAAAAAAAAAAACATGGAATATTACCGGCCCAGCGTCACTGTATATTTCCATGAAGGCGCGAAAAAGGGAATGTTTCCATGATATTGTCGGTTGAAAACGACCAGCGCTAGATTTACTGTTTATTTTGTAGAGATAATCCTGTGATAGCTTGGTAGCTTTGTCGAAACCCGATTTGGATGGCTTTTATTTGTTAACATATTCATTATCTGAAAGCAAACATATAGAAGCCTCCGATCTGCAAGATGCGATTAGAAACACGCTTTATAAATGTAATTAATCATCATTATCATTCCAAAAGTCGACCCCTTCTTACTCTCACCCGACATGCAGGTAACTGGTGTTATTTCGTTAACAAATTATGGAAATTTGCAAATACATACATTTTGGGAAACGTGAATGTATTCTGAATCTAGAAACTAATGATGCGTTCTTTGAAAGCATGTGCGCCAATGTAATATCATTTTAAAGATTAGCTAATTTGTATATTCATGAATATGGTCAAGTGTCAATATTGAGTTACAATGGCAGGACAGCTTGTAATAACACTTAAAGAAAGTAATTTGAAGGTAACTGATTCATGTGACAATAAATTACATGTACCACAAGCGGAACATATTCAAATCAAAGATGGTTGTAATGTAGATATTATAACTCCCCAGTGCCATAAGAAATGACTGCATGTTTGTTTAATGCTTTCTAAGTTAATCATGGATTAAGGATATTAAACTTGGTTGTCACCTTAAATATATTGTGAGGATTTGTAATAATTAATGTATTTACTGTTGGAGATGAAAGATTTGTCTACAGTATTTATAAAAAAACGAATGGTACAGTCGGAAAACTTGTTGCGGTACGAAGGTGATATGACAAATTAAAATATTTGGTGTCATATTAAATAAAGATAATCAGGCTTTTATTTTTAAACTTGTCAGTCGTGAGATACATCAAAATCTACTTTGTGTCAGTTTACATTCTGTACATTACATGGCTGACCAAAATGTTATTATTTTCAGAGCAAACAATTGTGTAAAATGGATCAAATAATTATTAAATTGGCTAAATGTGATGCTTAAAATATGATATGTTCGCCCCCCAATATTTTCATTGGTGTTGGGGGGGGGGGGGGGGGGGGGGGGGGGGGGGGGGGGGCGACCGCCCCCCTGCCCCCCCCCCCCCCCCCCCCCCCAGGATCGACACCCCTGGTTTACATTCTGTACATTACATGGCTGACCAAAATGTTATTATATTCAGAGCAAACAATTAAGTGTAGAATGGATCAAATAATTATTCAATTGGCTAAATGTGGTGCTTAAAATATGTTTTCAACCATTGCCTGGATTTCATTGTAATGGATGTCAAGCATGTTGTTGAATCAACAGAGGCTGTACAAAGTCTTCAGATATTTGACTTCTGACGTAGTGTGCAAGACTTTGTTTCACTTTAACACCAGTTATCCCTTGAGAAAAGACTCTTTATCGTCTCAATATTCAAACGTCTTACAAAAGTCTTACAAATCTCTTCAATCGATGTCAGTAACAGTAACAAGGCAAACACCTGCAGTTTTACAACACCTGTATGGGACCTTTCGGGAACTGTCAAAAGTGCTAGGAATCTGAGGTGATCAGAATCATTAAGCAAGGTAAACTTGGAAGAACTGCTATCCAGAAAACTTGCCTCTTATGAGAATCTTGATACCATAATTAAACATCGTTACATCTTCCAACATCAGCAGTGACATTTTTATTGCACTCGAACCATAATAACATTGTTATTATATCATAATTCTCATTCTGTGTGAGAAGACCAAAATAAGACGTGCAATGAATGTCCATCGCCATTTTCAGCACAACTACGAAAATCGGCACAAATGTTTTTTAGTATATTTGTATACAATCAGATATAATTCGAGATCCGCTGAAGGGAAATATGTCAAACAGAGAGCATTTTACACGCTAACCCTTTACTATGGTACAAAATACCAATATTAATTCACTTTAACATGTCAAAGGTTCATTAAAGGAATTATCTGTGTGACTTTAAAAGATGAAATCAGTCTTCTAAATTCTCTAAGTCTCCACCAGTAGATGAGTGAATTGGTATTCCAGTTGATAGCCAACATAATCCTGGCTGCTTGGAAGCGGCACCAATTCAAGCTGTTTAGAGAAGTTAAGATCCAGTCCACCCAGGGTAGGATAGAGAACAACAGCGTGGTGCCGAGGACGAGACCGAACGTGAGGAGCACTCGCATGTTCTCCGCCTTGCGCACCCGCATCTGGATGTTGCCATTGGATGGTATCCTAGCAACGGATATAAAGATGAGGATGTAACAAACGAATGTGAGTGAGTATGCAATGATGCTTGTTATCACTACAAAGATGTGATAGGAGGAGACCAGATTGACGATGGTAAAGTTGAATGTCGCTGAGATGAGCCAGACAGCGACGCAGGCGAAGATGCATCGGGGCGTGGTGACGATGCCTCGGGAGCCGAACGGGTCAACCCTGATCGTAATGAACTGGTAGACGGCCATGAGCACGACGTTGGAGATCGACACGAATATCGCTGTGTAGTAGAGAGACTCGTCCAAGCTGAAGTAGAGCGGGTAATTGAGCTGAAAATGAAACAAGGATAGACATCATAATGCAAAACTAAAGATACTTTATTAGAAATGTTGAGTTATGTGATTTGATAATTATATTATTATAACAATAATAATAATAATAATAACTAGACTTGAATTCGTCACTTTCTGAAATTACGCCAAGGATGCACGACTAGTTTCGCAAATGTTGAAAAAAGGGATACCTTTTCGTAAAGGGCCACTAATTGTATTTTATTTGTTTATACTTGCAGTCTTTAAAAAATGTCTTTTGGTTAAGGTGTACTAGAAATGTCAATATATTTCAATTTGTACCCGTTTTTGTGTTAAAAGGGGGTATAATTTGCTGAAAATGTACGCGAAACGCCGCAGAATAAGGGTTAATTTTTAACTCCTATAACAATCATGTGTTTCGCCTTTGAATATGAAGTGACACTACCGGGCATTGAACATTAATTTCATGTCGAGGCGTATTATACTTTTTTTTTATTGTCATGTAGATAATAAGAAATGATAAGAAAAGATAATCATAATGTTTTTAATTTTTTTTTACGATGCGTCATTGAAAAAAAAATCTTATTTGGTGCAACCAAGAAAAGGGAAATACAGTTAAAGGGTACCACCACCCAAAAATAAAAATTCTTATTAAAGAAAGGTAACATCTTTAGTATTCCGTTCCATCAACAAGTTCACAAAAATATGTTTCCAGAAAAAAATATATATATTTGGAAAACGCATCACCATTCTAAAGCATGCGTTCATGCGGTCTGAATCGCGAAGACTAATGTGCGCAGAGCGAACGAATCGCCAGGATTCTATTGTCTACAAACGTACGCGTGTATAGCATTGGAGCAGTCGCAAATGTTTGGCCCATAAGGAACCAGGAAATAGTAGTGGTTCCGTAAGTGGTGGAAATGAATTGCTTTGTTTATGAATTACACAACCCTTTGCAAAATGTTGGGTATCTATTTGATATCACAAAACGGTATCAAAACATATAATAATGTGTTGTTCTTTGCCTGGTGGTCCCCTTTAAGTTTATGTTTGAAAGTTGCCTGGAATTGACTAAAAGTTATACTTTTTTTTTAGATTTTCATTTCAAGTAATTCATTTTTGTATGGAAGTGTAAGGAAATTATATTATTTACGTGTCAATTATTCATGTTTCCATTAATGTTTCACAATTAACATTTATAATAAGCAGTTTTGAGATTAAATCCTGCATGCAGAACTTCTCCCAGACAAACAGTTTCTTCTTCCTTACCTTTGTCGGCGCAACATGGATGATCGACTCGTAGATATCGATGCCGATGACGCTGATGAAATCAGCGAGGACGATGTTGAAGGGGAAGATGTGACGTTGCTTCCGAAACGGACGATGACACGAGATTATGAGGAGCGTGGATGCGGTGACGATGGTAGCTAATCCCATCATGATCTGTTTGGTCAGCTTGAGTCCAGCCTCGATGTCCTGCGAACAGCACTGTTCTTGAGAGCCGTTCACGCCGTGCTCAGAGTTAACGTGGTTGAAGTAGCCGTTCTGTAGTACGCGAGACATGATGGGAGCAAGACTATTGGTGAGAGCCGCTCACGCCGTGCTCAGAGTTAATGTGGTTGAAGTAACCGTTCTGTAGTACGCGAGACATGATGGGAGCAGCATCAAACACAAAAATACAGTCTGTTCAGACTTTAACTACGGAAGTAGGAAAAGTAAGATATCCAGATGAAGGTAACGCATGATGATGATAGACTATATTAAGAATAGCACATATATCATGGAGACTTCAAAAGAAGAGCAATGAGACGAAATGTTTGATGGTGTTAATGACCTCGCAGTGTTAAGCAGAATAACGTTACATGCCAGACGACGAGTTGGAAACTTTCATACGTTTTTCCATAGGCTTCAAGACTTCCGAGTTGCAAATTAAATGTTTTGAGTTAACAGTTTGGGGTTCCTAAATT
>JBAMJV010009948.1:0-33487 GCA_037951105.1 Echinarachnius parma | reverse complement strand
GTTTTGCGTCGAAAATATTCATATTGGTACATCACGATTCTCGCAACATGCAATTTATGTACAATCTAGGTTGCAGAGTGGACCATTTATTAATTTGTTTTTATAATTTATTGCTATTGGCGGTGTGCAAGTTATATACATGAAATCGAAGGAGAGAGAGTAACTGAGATTTTTTGGGGGCAAGTTTGAAAGGACAGAGTGTTTTGGAAAAGAGTAATTATTCATTTATGTCGATGAACGCAAACAAGTTATACAACATGTAATTTATGAATGATTAAAGTCGATTTGTAATCGTCTCACAGCTTTATCTTGTGAATCTGGCCAAAGAATATAACTACATGTATATATGTTTTCAATATCTGTCTATTTTAGTTGATAATCCATTAGTACGAATCAAACACAATTTAGTTCAGTTCCAATTGCGCATTTTCATTGTTTCCAAAACTATGTTATTTGAGATCTTTCGATAGAGAGACAAATATTTAGACATCCAGAATATTGTAGTTTCATGCATACATTTCTAACAATTTTCTTAGGATTTATCTATTGAATTGATTGTGTACAAATAAAACCCAACACACTTTGAAAGATGTACTATAAAACCAACGAATGTACGTTGTAGCATTTCCCCAAAGCAAATGTTAAATATACCACAAACAATGCAATGGTAAATATTTAGTACAAATGTTAGGTTACAATGAAGTACGCATCAGACAGATTAATGTAAGAAAAACTATTATGACATTCCACACTTATGCTTCTTAAGACCATGTCTGATTTTGTTTATGACCGGAACATTACATGATTCGTTTGAATTTCTGTAAAACATTCACATTTTGTATTAACATGAATAACTTTATAGTTAACATTTCAGAAAAGATATCATTAGCGACCAAAAATGTGACCACATTAATTTGTTAATTTTTAGAAAAAAAGACGAAAAGGTCATGCACGACATTCACCATACTATGTGCATCCTATTGTAAACCGCAATGTATTTCATTTCACGGTTATGTCTTAAATGATTATTCATACACAGAACACGACTATAAATAGCTCATGAAGGCGTTTTTCTCCTTGAAAATTGTATAATTTATGAATTATGATCACAAATTTGCGCGAGACCATATTTCATGTGACTTTTTTCATTTTCTAAGGAACATGCATGTACCTGTACCAAATCTAAAACAAAACACCAACATGCATTCGGGACACCTACGCAGTACTGATCCGTAGCCTTGTTATAGTCTTGTAGACGACAAGAAAATCAATTCACTCGGTAGGCTGTTTAAAAGTGATAACAATTTCACAACATATCAGTTTCTGAAACGGTGGTGTCATTCACCTCCTGCTTTATCATAACAACGTAACCATTATAACATGTTGAGTTTATACACAGCTCCTTGTGGATGTGTTTAATAATATGTATCATTTTTTATGTGAGATTGTTTACAAATATGAGGTGAATAGTTATGTCATGCGCAAGAGAACAAGGTGAAAACCATGTTAAATATCTTAAATTGTTATTATTTAAGATATGATGGGAAAGGTGCATAACGGTATACATCCGATTTTTTAAAAAGTTGGTATCAAATTGTGCGCAAACCTCGAAAGTATATACAGCGATCAGTTTTGATGATGATGTCGCCTGCTATGCCTGATTCGGGTTTAGACACGACTGTATATGCATTAAACCCTGGCCACAATGAAACCCACGATGATTCTGTCGTACGAAATGTACATTTTTGTCGTGGTTAAATTTCGAACGACTGTCATGGAAGTGGTCAGAATGAAATTTTAGATGATTTCATGACAGGTACAGACATAGAAGTCAGCAACTTTCTTGGTAATCAAAGAGTAACTTGAGAGCATCGTGTGAATTTTGTACTATCATCGCACGGAGTAGTTGATTTCGTACGATTTTTTTGCGAATATCACACGACAATCTCACGAATGACGCGCGATTGTCGTATGATGTTATCACGACACCCGTCCAGCAATTTCGTGGACCTGGCGTGGCATAAAATAGGGTAGTCCGAATTTAAAGCAAGACAGATTTTCCGTCGCACGACACCCATTTACTCGTACGACTGACGTAAAACATCGCAACACAAGCCAGGAAATACCACACATGTTCGTCTTGAACCTGTCGTGAACCTGTCTTAGGTCTATTGTGACCAGGACTTCAGACATCTTATTTTGTGGAATGAATGGGTTGAAAATAACCAAGAGAAGTTGGAAAGGAAAGAGCAGAAGAAATCGCCTTGTTACTTTATTTTTTTCTTAACCTAATTGTATGTTTTGTGTACTTTTTATTTTATAAATTTGAAATCGTATATATTATATGCATTTATAAAGACTTTTACATATTTTTGATCCGTGTTTATTATTGTGCAACAGACTACATTTTTATACCAGAAATTATATGTCAAAGAAACGTAAATTATAATACATATATTTAAGCAGGATAAGTATATTGTTAAACAGATTTCTACTACTTTAAAATATGATTGTGTGATACACCGATTAAAATGGTCTGCACCTACGAATTATATTACTAATTTTTCTGATTTGTGTGTGGAAATTCATGAGTGTATGTTAGAGTGTGAATTTTTCTTCTTCTGAATATCAAATCAATTTCATGAGACGCAAAAATAACTCTGTAAACAAAACAACGTATACCAGAATAATATATTCAAATCATCAAAATAAAACCTTTGTTAGTGGACAGAGTGTTACGATATTGAGAAACAACAAACATGGATAAATTGCCTTAAAGGGGACTAAGTAACATTGTCCAAAACCTCAAAATAAAATTTTAATTCTAGCGGTTCCCTTATACCTTGTTTTATTCGTATTAACAATAAAATCATGGGGACAGCTTTCGGTTTTTCAAATTTCCCTTTCGTTACAAAGATATGTACGATCGAAGTATTCAGATAAGAAAAACTCCGGGCGAGTTTTTCATCCCTGTACAAAGTGAGTGCAGTGAGTTAGTGACCTATCACTTATTCCACTTTGCATTTTCGCTCATTACTCGGCCATGCAACGTCCATTTGACTTGAAATTTTCACACAATACCCTGTGGACATATGAGATAACAAAAATATACATTGCATCAACCATTCATCACTTTTTGCACATCCCAGCAAAGTTACTAGATCCCTTTAAGACACATTCAGATGATATATTTTTAGCACGGTGGTGTAAGCGAATGTATGTGTGTGTATTCTTGTTAAAGGGATAGTACAGTTTTGGTCAAACTGAATGTTAGTAACCAAAACTTGCACCATATCATTTCAAACTATTAGTATAATTTCACCATGCCCGAAAGGGATACAAAATACTTACAAAGTTGAAATGCAGCTGTTATCATTACAAAATCAGCCGTTAAAACACACGAGGGGGCTTTCTAAAAACATTGGTTTCAACCATTTTTTGTAATGATTTGTTAAAATAGAAATTCAATAGAGAGATCATTATAAACAACTATTTAAAAACCGCTGTGGTATATTTTCGAAATGGTGTAGGCATTATTTAGATTTTTTCTTAAATTTTTTCTTACATTTTTTCTTAAATTGGTGAATACAAACATGTGGGTCCCTCATTTATTCCATCGGATATATGTATTGATATTTCAGCTCTTTCTGAACCGATTTTGATCAAATAAAGATTTGTAAATCTTTATAATCACACGCTCTTCCGAATAATACACTAAGTTTTCCATTACCTCACAAATTAATTATTTTTTGAAGCGCCTTCTTAACCAAAACTGTAGTTTTCCTTTAAGTTACAGCGAGAGAGATACAAAATAATACAATCATGAACGATGGACCTCGTAATATGCTTTATTTCGTCAGACGTTCAAGAACGAGTAACGAAAGAGGCCTTTGAAGTACGACCATGACATTGTGAGTGTGTATTTGTATGTGCATTGAGGTACCAATCTCCCTGGTATGTGTGTGTGTATGTATGCGTTTGTTGTTTGTATGTGTGTGTGTGTGTGTGTGTGTGTGTGTATGTGTGTGTGTGTGTGTGTGGTGCGTGTGTGTGTGTGTGTGTGTGTGTGTGTGTGTGTGCGTGTATGTGTGTGTGTGTGTGTGTGTGTGTGTGTGTGTGTGTGCGTGCGCGCGTGTATGTGGGTGTGTAGGTGTGTGCATGCCTGTGTATGCGCACGGTGTGTGTATGCGTGTGTATGTGTGTGTGTGTGTTTGTATATGCGTGCGTATGTTGTCGTGCGTGTGTATGTGTTCGTGTAAAACGGTTATTGTCCCCTGTTATAACTCATATCTCCTCCTTTTTAATGGGGGGGGGGGGGGGGAGGGGGCAATAGTCAAAGAAGTACATATACAGTGCTCCCCCCTATTTAGACAACCTGCCCTCTAGTATGCCCCCCATTTGGGTTTACCCTCGCTACGTCACTTGTCAGCACTATCAAAATCGTAGGAAATATTGGCAAAGGCGGCCCCCTTAAAGGGTAACTTAGCCCCCTCCCCGCTTGCTCAGGTTGATCAGGGATACTCCAGCACACTCTTAGGGAAGCGAACAGAAACAAAATCAAATGATTGGGTTTAATAAACGAAGATTAATGGTGGAGTGTCTCCTTTGAAGGCGCCACATAATACTTTAAGTGCAGGAACACAAATTAATGTTTGACGAAAACATGTATCATGTATCATGTATCATTATCATAAATATGATATGAACTTTCGCCCGCTTGATGTTAGTATCCTTGTGGTGTATGGAATATTTTTCTGAACTTTATGATGCCAGTGAAACGAATTCACTACCTTTAAATCATTTATGTTAAACGTTCGAAATGCAAAGGGCTAAATGTAAAAGTAATACTATTATAACATTCAACATTTGCCGTTTTTTTTCTTCTTAAACGAATATCTGCACTTAACTATTTCGTGACAAATTTACTAATGAGATTGTTTGCGCGTGTTTGTATACATGTGTGCCTGGCTGTGCAAACATGCCGTCCCCAAACGTGTGACTATAACCTTTCATTTCCTATAATTATCATACTGTTTATACAGTTGATTTTGCAGGTGGCGTAACCATGCATTAACAAATAGTGGCGCAGGGCATGAGTGGGGGCGTACTGAATAATTATTACGCGAGCGTGCACATTGGATGTCGGGTGCATCAGCATGTATCATCAGCTATACACACTGTACTACTTGACATGTATGAAGATTTATCTTCATAATTAAGGAGAAATTCGAAAAATCAAAGCCCCATTTCATTTTCTCTTACCATAAACTAAAAATAAAAACAAGGTAAACGAGAAATGTGAAAGCTTCAAGTGATTTTGGTCGATTTTGACAAAGTTAATGGATCACTTTAATAATGAGTTAATGATGATAATGGTGCCTACTTGTACAGCGTATCTATGTGTGTGTTTAAGTGTGTGCATGCGCGCGTGCGTGTGTGTGTGTGATTGTGTGTGTGTGTGTATGTGTGTGTGCGTGTGTGTGTGTGTGTGTGTGTGTGTGTGTGTGTGTGTGTGTGTGTGTATATATATGTGTGCGTGTGTGTGTGTGTGTGTGTGTGGGGGGGGGGGGGGGGGGGGCTACACTGGCTTCGACATTTGCTGACGGGTTGTTACATTGGGTTTCCTAGCAACAAATCCTTAATCAATAATGATCAATATGCTGGAATGACAAGATTCAAACCATATCAATTCATTGACTCGCACAATATATAATTTAATTTTCTCCTAACATTTTAATCAAATAAAAATGCAAAAATTATGGTTATTTCAAATAAAATAGTAAAGAAGGCAGGTGAACCTGTATGCATATGGGAAGAAGACATTACTAATAAAATCATAATGTTAATGAATATTCTAGAGAGATATACATTAAAATAATAATTATAATCAATATTCTAGAGTGATATAATTATACAAGTCATGTACATTACATTTAATATCACGGAGCATGTGAGGACAGTGTAACATAGCTACAAGTTCATGAAACGCTAAGGTTATACAGCCGAATCGATTTCCAGAAAATTAAATAATCTGCTTCACTGTATACATGTACATACTCAATTGTGTATATTCGGTGAATCATATTTAATGCATCGAGGTACGCATAATTTACCCCAAGGCAAATTACTGAGGTTCTGTAACCTCTGCAATATTAGTGTGATCTCAAAGCTATTTCTGTCACGCTTGCGAGAACATTAATTAGTGTCAATATTAGGAGAGCGGCCAGAACACAAAACAAACAACAATCAAGACCAGGCAAAAAGCAAAGGAGGGGGGGGGGGGGGGGGGGGGGGCTGGGGGCAAGCCGGTCATAACAAGCGGGCAACGTGTCACGTGGACATGCGGGCTTATGACTAGTACCAATAACATGGTTTCCGTCATATATTATGCCGAAAAGTGGGAGTAAGGAGGGGCGCAGTAATTCGTAAAGAGGGGCAAACGCCAAACAGTCATTTGACCCCTTTACTTTCGCTACGCCACTGATGTGCATTATTGTATATGACCTCGCGCTGTGTGCGTTAATTAATTGTGGCTATCCTGGACTATCAGTCTATCAAACATGTCATTACTGGATCGACACTGCGCGCTTCCACACTTGTGCAGACGGTCATAATTTAGGAGTGAAACGTGTATGCAGTTTCATTGCTCCCAAGGGAGCAGAAAGTGCACGTTACGTGTGGATTGATTGCAAGTGTGTGTCCGATGGCCGAATAATAATGTAAAGCGCTTAGAGACGATTTTATTTTTCAGTCATATTAGATGTTCTATAAATCGACGCATTATCTTTTTTTGTATAATTATTATTCATTTTATCAGGTTAAAAACTAAGGAAACTAATGCCTGCTATAAACATTACACAACAGTGCTAAACGAGGCGTCGGTGTCTTGACATGCTCATATACGAGTGGTTCTAGTGCTGTGCAGAAGGTTGTCTGGTCCACCCTCACTTGAGCCACACTGTTAAAACGCTGTGTATACAAATTCAACAACTTGTTGAACATTTTCAACAACCGCTGTTTAACATATATGAACCATCCAACTGTTGTTGAAAACATTCAACAACCCCAGTTGTTTAAAGTTTACACAACTGTTGTTTTAATTTTTTCAACAACTGTTGTTTCGAATAAATTTCTATATACCAAATTCAAAAAGGATTGTACTAAAAAGCGGCAAGGTCGGAATCGAACCGGGGGTCTTTGGGTTATAAGTCTAACACGCTACTGACTGCGCTAACTCGGTTCGCTTGGTCTGCTGGGGGACAAAAGGGATTTCGCGGTCGAAACTATCACGTGATTTAACACTTGACAACAACGCTTGAACAATGGCCGCTTTACACAACCCTTCTTTCTACAACTATTCATGCTACACCTAAAGTTGTATAAAAAGATTCAACAACCATTTTTACACAGCGTTTTTTTACATAGCGTTTTAACAGTGCATGAACTAATTTTAAAAAAACATCCCACCCCCTCTCCCTCTCTCTCCATCAATAAATGCTTTAATATCAGTCAGAATACTTTCGAGGCAGTGAAAGTCGTCGTCAGAACAAATTAATGTCATGTGAAAAATTCTCAGCCTCCTTTCAATCGAGACTCTGGTTTTGAAAAGGTACTGACGACTGTGGGTGTGGATGCACGATATTTGGCCCGGTTTAATCCAGCGCGTGAGGTCTGGTCTGGTGCGAGGCGAGAGGCGCCAATCTGTTTCAAATTTCAATCACTTTTACTCAGATTGTGTGACCGTGGGAAATAGATTATCGTCCCTTGGCTATGAATAATTGATATTCCTATATGTGCAGAATTATATAAATAAATTCCTCCCACAGATTCTATATGCGGAGAATGATATCGATTTTCACAACATTTATCTACGGGGATAATTATATCAATTCCCCCAAATTACAACATGACTTTAAGAGTAGCATGACTGTAAGAGTAGCATGACATTTCACTATGCAATGCAATTAATTACGAATGATATGATAATTATATCAGTTCCCCCAAATTACAACATGAAAGTAGTACGACATTTTACTATGCAATGCAATTATGAATGATATGAAATTGTATACATTTATAACGCACGTGTCATCACAAACGGCATAAGGAGAGAGAGAGAGAGAGGGGGGGGAGGGGGGGGAGCCTTTATACCGAAATTAAATAAATACATCGTGCCCCCAATAATAATTTGTATTCGTGTGCTTCCCAATCAGTCAGACCATGCTACGCCACTGGTGACGGTGAGACACATAATAAAGGCAAACTCGGATGTATATTATGAATAATTAATAAACGGTCGGTATATATTTGATTCACGACCTTCACCGCTTCTAAAACACCTGTACGCTCTGTATAGAATGATGCGTATACTCAACTCCAATCCGGACTGGGTCAAAGTGTGTTTGTATGTGTGTATGTGTGTGCGTGTGTGTGAATGTGAGTTTGTACGTGTGGTATGTGTGCGCGTGTATGTGTGAGTGAGTGTGCATACATTTAATTGTACGTGCTTTTTTTTTAGGGACGGGGGGGGGGGGGGGGTAGGGGGAGCAGGACTCTCGACGGGACGGGGGGGGGGGGGTGCATAAAAGTAATCCATTCCCATTCCAATTTATTAATAATAATAAATAAATAATGGTGGCTACTTATATAGCGCACGTTCCGTCTTTCGACGCTCGCGGCGCATCACAGAGTGATTGAAGTTGGTTAGAAGTCGTAGAGGTTGGCAATGAATCCTTGCCCGTCTGGTTCATAATAATGCTATTGAATTGTGAAGCATTATGAATAATTAAAGGCGATGAATTCGAGTCGCATTTTCCCTTGACTTTGGCCCATAGAAAAAATCTGGAAAGATGCTGTATTGTTTAGAGTTGTCAAAGTCAAGGTGAATTAAAAGCACTATACAGGTACCATTTTAAAGTTATCTATAGCAACATTTTCCAAATCCATAAATCTTACTGTAGAACTGTAGTGGTTCTCTCATACCTTTGTTGTAGTCGTATTATCAATAAAAGCATGGAACCGGTTTCGGTTTCGAATATCCCTTTCAATCAAAAGATATTTACGATTGAACTTTTTTTAATTACCCACGGGAAAGTTATTTACTGTTTACGAAGTCAGTGCAATGAGCGGAAAATATCACCTTGCATTTTCGCCCATTACTTGGCCATATCAAATCCATTGAATGTGCAAATTGTACACATTACTCAGTGGACATATTAGATCAGAACAATACACATTTTTATCAAACAATCATCATTTTTCCACGTGTCAAACAAGTTGCTAGATCCCTTTAAGAATAACCTTTTAATAAGAAAATGATAAACGAGGCTCTCACCCCAAACCCCCTTCCTTTTTTGGGTAGACTTCTGTGCTGATGAATCTAGGCCTATACGAGTAATAAAACAGATAATAAAACTGAGAAAGTGTTTTGGGGTTTAGGGTGATCTCATGGAGATTCGATTCCCTCGACGTGTGTTTTTGTGTATGTGCGTTTGTGTCTGTGCGTGTACGTATGCGTACATGTGCTTGTTTGCGTGTGTGTGTATGTGTGTGTGTGTGTGTGTGTGCGTGTGTGTGTGTGTGTATGTGTGCGTGCGTGTGTGATAAAGTCAGAGGAATGAGAGAGAGGAGAGAGCGAATGTGTTCGTGGTTTTTGAATCTGTTCGTCTGTTCGTGGTGCAGCTGCGGGATAAATATCGGTCCTCACATAGTCTAAAGAAAAGGTCACCCTCTTTCTTTCTTAAAAATGATGGATGGGAATGACGGGTAACACATAGTTGCGATATATCATGACCGCCTTCAGTTGCATTAGTATTAAAGGGATCTAGTAACATTGACCAAATCCACAAAACTCTTGTGGTTCGAATGATACATTGTTGTATTCGTATTACCAATAGATACATTGAACAGGTTTTTGTTTTTCATATTTCCCTTTCGTTAAAAAGATATTTGAGATCGAAGTGTTCTGATGTGTAATCATCCACTGGAAAGTATCATTATTGTGTACTAAGTCAGTGAAATGAGTTAGCAAGTGTCACTTTGCATTTTTGCTTGGCCATATAACATAATTGTTAACGTGTAATTTCCCACCTTTCTGAGTGGACATATCAGATCACTAATATACACATTTTCAAAAAAAAAAATCATCACTCTTTGCACATGTCAACAAAGTTACTAGATATCTTTACAAATTACTCTCTGCATTGAATGCACACTGTGTGTAAACCATGGCGTCTCCATACCATTCAACTTTTTTTGGAAAATCGCCCCCCGAAAGGACAATCGTAGTCCCTAAAGTAAATGGACATGATTCACAAACACGGAAAAAGAATCGAACAAAGCATCCCGAAATAACATTTAATTTTTACTAGTATGACTGAAATCTATTTTATTATTATTTTTTTTTTTATATCGAACGCAAGTGAACACAAATACACATGTTTGAAAATCGCCCCCGAAAGGACAATCATAGTCCCTATGGACATGATTCACAAACACGGAAACAGAATCGAACAAAGCATCCCGAAATAACATTTTATTTTTACTAGTAGGACTGAAATCTATTTTATCATTTGTTTTTATATCGAACGCAAGTGTACACAAATCACAAATACACATTTTTGATAACGCATTTGGTATTGCTTATGCACAGATAAGAATATCCATTTTATATAAGTATGAAAATGTTAATTGCGAATTGAAGAAATTGATATCATTAAAAAGTAATATGTCTGTACTAATATACCAACTGGAAAGATCACAGTGTGAACACATTACGTGTGGACCACAATTTGTACACAATGTAGACCATGTTATATTATGCGTGTCGACAGCCATTGCACTGAACCGGTTGTGACCACACTGTGAGTAAACTGTGATTTTCTGGTAGGGATGCATCTAATATTTTTGAATGAATTTATGATTGAATAAGAACGAATTTATAGATCATTGTGGTACATGTGATTGTATAATTTTACTTAAATCCAACACATGAGAAGATAAAGAGTTTTAATTATACAATTGTGTATTATGAAGACCTTAATTACAAGAGCCGCTTTTTCAATTTTGGTTTGAATTCTAGATAGCTATACGTAGCTTATTAATGTACTGATATCGTTAACTCAATTTATATGAAAACGCTTTTGGGATTTAAGCTCTTCATAAGTTTATGCATTAAATTGAACTCTTGTTTATACTCGCACTCATAATTATAATAATATATATTGTACCATTTTTCATGTAAAGAAACATGGGATCACCAGTATTCTATAGGGTGATAGGTCAAATGTTTGTTAATGTTTTGTATGCTCAAGTATTGAATTCCTAAAAGATATTGTTAATTGTGCTTACAAAGTGCTATAAATCGACTATGCTTAATGAAACACTGACAAATTGGTATTATGACCGTAATGACTAAATTCCCAGAATATAACCGAAATAGGACTTGAAGAAGTAATAATTTTGGCCACCATTTCGATTCGGAAAACGTACACATCCGAATATAGTTTGTTCATATATCTTGATATTTTTGGCCCAAACTCTAACAATTGGATATGTTACAAATTGATGCATGACTACTAAAGTGCCACCTCCGAATTGAACGTTTAAGTAATTTGACCTCCATCAATAATTGTACCTTGAATAACTTATTTATGTAAAGTATATACTGTACAACACGCACGGATACATTCGAATACTAATACAGTGAAATATGTACAGAGATGTTAAATAATTGTATGATTACCAATAATGATTATAATACCACTAACAAAAACAACAATAACAAAGACACGGGAAAGGAAAGAGCTTGAGATGAAATCTTTTTCAGAACAATATTTTGTCCTGTCTATCAATGTTATATATACATGAAGGATTTCGGAATTCGTATTACGGGAACCAAATTTTTTTTTTCGCCAAGAAACACTTCCAAATTGTGTGCATGGGGTATATTTGCCACGCCGAATGATTTTTCTTCAGAAATACAAACATAAAATATCCACTGATTCAGTTGCAACAACAAAACTGTCTTGAAACTCCGTATTAATACAATTTTGAAACCTGCAACTTCACGCAATGCATACACAACTAATGGCATGTGGGAAAGTGTTGTGGCCGCATGTGAATTATTTCTTGAACCCGATCATCGACATCTGGGTATATGGATTGGGATATATTTCAATACATTCTAGAAAATTTAGGCAAAACAGCTTTACAATTGGACACTGATTCTTCTTCTATAAGACATGTACCACTCAAATAACCGATCATAAGCGTTATATATTTGAAATCGAACTGTGCGAAAGATGCAAATGTGCCCAATTAAAGTAGTAATTACATTATGTACAATAACATTCAATCGAGTTCTGGCTATCGGCAATCGGCAAAAATATCCGACCGGATAAGAATCTCTCTTTAGCAGGGTTGTATTCAACTACGGTTGGTGAATGCCGGTTCGTTTGGTGCATTTGAGTTATAACTATGTGTAGTATACTTATGTACTATTTATGCACATTCAAAATAACATTGCACCAGTATACCATACCATTCATATCAAATTGCAATAGTGTTAAATAAGACATACTTAAACTAATCATGATTGACTCAGCATAAAACATGTAACATACAGGGTCCCGTATTCTGAGGTCGCGTCTAAGTCGTGACTTAATTAAAACGATTGTTTAGTTGCAGTTCTGGTCAAACTGAATTTTAGTAACCAAAACTTGCACCATATCATTACAAACTAATACTTATATCTCCACCATGCCCGAAAGGTTGAACAACTTACAAACGGCTAAGTCAGGAGTCTGTTAAATAAAAAAAACAGTCGTTAAAACACAAGAGGGCGCCCTCTAAAACATATTGGTTTTAACCATTTATGAACAATTGTGAATGTTTTGTTTAAATTGTGTTTGAATATTGATTCAATAGAAAGATCATTAACAACTATTTTTGGAAAAGGTTAAGGCATTATTAATATTTTTCTTAAATTATTGAATAAAATAATGTGGGTCCCACATTTATTCCAATCGGATATTTCTATTGATGTTTCTGCTGATTCTGAACCGATTTTGATCATATCAAGTTTGTTTTATAGGTAAAATCACGTGCTCTTACAAATATTGCACTTGGTTTTTCATTACCTCACAAATTAATTATTTCTTGAAGACCCCTAAACCCAAACTTAACTATCCCTTTTAAACACAAGGTCGCGTAGACGCCCTGACTATATAAATATCGTATTTTGAAGTCGTGTTGAAGTCCTGACTAAGTTAAGTAACCATATTTAAAGCCCTGTCTTAGATGTGTTTACATTTAAACAGGACTTTTGCGCATGATCCGTAGACATGACTGACGTAATCATGTAATGACGGGCGCCCTGCAGACGATAAAGCAGAATGCGCATGCGCACCATATGAAATTATTGGTCTCGATTGCATCTATCACGGATATCGTACCTCTGATCGTAAGTGAATAAATCCTAAAAATTGTTCGGCTCGTAAACATCCAAAGATCAAATAGAAAAAACATCTCTTTCAGGCTGGATAGTTCAGTATACGGACCATGGAATTTACAAGATGTCACATTGAGGCAAGGTAGGTGAGCATTTTCGAAAGACATGGTAGGGCACCGTGATAACAAAATTCCCGGATATCTTTTTTTTGAAATTCCCGAGGATGCAAGTACCATCATTCTCCGTCCTAAGTTCCTGGTCAGCACAGGAAAGTACCGTAACCGTTGACAAAAAACATACTTTTTGTGTGTTTTATCTTCTTTCGAGACTTTTTTTGATGAATTTAGAATTTTAATATTTCGGTGTATTGTGACAAATACTTGTAACATTATTACCTCGTAATCTTTGTTATTTAAGAACAAATATTGTATATTTTGGAATGTTTTGAGCATGATCGCGACAGTTCAATAAGTTAAGCTTAAAGAGGACTTAAACTACCCCTCTCGTTATTCTAAAGTTAGACAGGACTTAGTCGGGACTTAGGAGAGACTTCGAGTGATGTCATGATGTCAACAAAACCCCAAATTTAGCAACGTGCATCTCGTGACCTAAGTTAGACTGGACTTAAATGTTACTCTAAATGGGAGCTTAGTTAATAAACGGGACTTGGACACAAACTTCGGAATACGGGCCATGCTACTTGGCGTGCAAGCCAAATCTTTTTTTTTTGTTTTTTTTTTGGCCAGAAGGCAATAACCACAATCTATCATGTACGTTTAGAGTTCATCTTTGGTAACCAGTCCGTAGTGATGGGAGCCATATGTAGCCGTCCACTCTGCTTCGCCGTTTACCGGTATCACACACACACTCCGGGTTTTATCGTACGCGAACGCGCGGCAATCCCCGAGGTAGATGCAGTACTGGGTGCAGCGCACGAAACTCACGCCGCGTACGCTCTCCCGAACAGACCCGGATGTGGGGGCGCGGTCACGATGCAGCAATTCAAACGCCATGGAGACGAGGTGAGGAACATACACTCCTGCAATGATAGGCAAGAAGAGAGTTCCACATTCCTGTTAAGAATAGTTCGTAAGACTTTATATACATGGGAGGTTATGAGGTAGGTCTAACATATCAACTGTTACGGAAAACTATTATTGGCATACTTCTTTGGGAATTAATAATCGTTTTAGTGCACTTGGCGTTGCCCACAGAAATAATTTAATTTAATTAATCGGCCTGAACAACTGTAAAACCATTTCCAGAAACAAACGTACTATGCTAGTATTTCCAGTGATCAAGTTATTCTTTGCTATATTCTGTTTTGCACTATTAAGCCCAACATTTAACCTGTTCCCTACTAGATTTTGCAATTTCCATAGAGTTGAAACATGTCCCACCATATTCCCATAGGCAATTGGTTAAAAGCCACTTTGCAAATAAAACAAACTAATCAAAGGGAAACGAGACACTGGGATCTTCGCTTGCTGTTTCTGATGAGTGCAGAATTCCTGTTACTTCTAGTATATTTCATTTTGAGTATCACTCGTAACGGAAATTATCATTTTTTCTAAAAACCACTATCAACTGCGAAAGTGCCCAAACTATTTATTGAGCACTAATTGAGTCACTATAAGTGACGGGAATTGTGCATTTATCAGTAGCAGTAAGCGAATATCCCAGCGTTTGATTCCCCTTCGAGGAATATCCTATGGGTGTACAATGCAAGGGTTTTTCTGCCTTTTTTGGGCGCTTTCAACTGCATAATCTGTTAATATTGTAGAGTAAAATAGGTTACAATCTATATATATATTTGTTTGTAAATGGAGAAAGATGGGCTTCTTTCGTCAAACTCCTAATCAGCGTTTGGAATGCATCCCAGGCTAATCCTGAGGCTGAAACACGTTACACAAGCTTATTGAGCACCCCTATTCATAACAAAATTTTTGCCATATTTAAATACAGCAGGAACACAAGTCATAATACAACACAAAGGGGTCGCTTTTCATAAAAGTTATAGTAGACTCTGAGCGTAAGGGTCGCTAGTCATAACACAGAGAAAGAGTTGTTAGTCATAAAGTGCGAAAGGGCCAATATTCATATAGATTGCGAACATTAATGTAAAACTGGTGTTGCTTTTCAACATTTTAAAATTGTGTTTTCATTCATTATTTAAAGAGAGGGTAATTGGTCACAAACATCGATATGCTTAAAGGGATAACAGTGTCGCTATACATACAGGGATGACTATTCATTAACTGTTAGCAGAGTCGCGAATTTATGGATAAAGACTATTGCATTATGAACTGCGACCCTTTTGCAATTATGAATAGGGATACTTCTATTTTTTCTGGATCAAGCGACATTTATGAGTAGTGTCCCCTAATTATGCTTATTATTAATCTCCTTCATATGATTATATTAAATAAGCACCCCTTTTCTCTTTTACGAATAGTGACCCCCTTTATGGACCATGTCACTTATGAAAAGTGACTCCATTTGCAAACTATATGAATAGCGACCCTTATAAACGATGACCCTTATGCTAGCGAGCGGAGCCCTCTCTTTAGCTGCATACTTATATATACCTTCTGTTTCACATATGTAAGCCAGAGCCAAATCGCAAACTCCGGTTCCCCACTCGTATTGTCTATTTATAAAACAGCAAGATGATTGGACGAGATTTGTCGGCACAACATTTGAATAATCTAACATCTCTCCGGACATCCACTGGAACTGACCCTTTGATGGTCGAGTAAGGCCGATCCACAAGCTCGTTTCTGCTGATAAAGGTGAACGATAAAGTGACAACAAATTAGATGGATTGGATAGTATACCGTAATTGATTATCCCATGTATCGGAACCCCAATCCGAACTTTAGTTCCGTGTGCCAGTTACCCAGCAAGAGGTGACTTTTCTGCCGGAACTATAAACCTTAGTCATATCAGAAATTACACAATGTAAGTTAATATCATGACAAACTACAGTAACAATTATTGTTCAATGATGCTTGAATGGTAGTAAAACAATTAAAGGGGTAGTTCAGTTTTTGTATAGAGGGCGCTACACGAAATAATTTTTTGTGAGATTATGAAAAACTGAGTGTAAAATTTGAAAGAGCATACAATTTTAATGACAGAATAAACTTTATTTATGAACAAAATCGGTTCAGAAACGGCTTAAATATCAATAAATATATCCGATCGGAATAAATCTGGGGCCCAGATTTATTCGATGATTTTTTTTAAAGGGACAAAGTAACATTGTCCAAATCCTCAAAATAAAATTGTAATTCTAGCGGTTCCCTCATACCATTCGTATTAACAATAAAATCATGGGACAGGTTTTTTTGTTTTAATTTCCCTTTCGTTACAAAGATATGTACGGTCGAAGTATTCAGATAAGAAAAACTCCGGTGGAGTTTTGAAACCGTGTACAAAGTGAGTGCAGTGAGTTAGTGAATATCACTTTGCATTTTCGCTCATTAATTGGCCATGCAATGTCCATTTGACTTGAAATTTTCACACAATACCCTGTGAACATATGAGATAACAACAACATTGCATCAACCATTCATCACTTTTTGCACATGTCAACAAAGTTAGTAAATCCCTTTAATTGTTTAAATGCTTACATTTTTCAAACATTTTCAAAAGAGTTTTTTTAAATAGTTGTTGATGATCTCTCTATTTTATCATTATTTTAACAAAAAATCACATGCTTAATTTTGTATGAAAAATGGTTGAAACCAATGCTTTTTTAAAGAGCGCCGTCTTGTGTTTTAATGGCTCCTTGTGAATGATTTTCTAACACGCGTTTTACTTAGTCGTTTGCAATTTTCTATACCTTTCGAGCATGGTGGAGTTATAATTATTAGTTTGTAATGCTACTGTGCACGTTTTGGTTACTTAAGCTCAGCCTTACCAAAACTGTACTACCCCTTTAAGGTACAGAGCTGTTTTCATTCAAAAAAATGCCATTAACACTAGCGGGCGCCCTCCAGACACCTCAAGTTTAAAGAAAAGATAACAAATAAGAACGCAATGTTTGGTTAAAATAATTATGAAATAGAGAGATTATCAACAACAATTATCCAACCACTTTGGATTATTGTTTAAAATGTGTAAGATTTTTAAATAGTTTTGTTAGCATTGCTGAATAAAAAAATGGTCCCTAACATTCAAATCGGATGTACTATTTGATATTTTAGCTGTATCTGAACCGATTTTGAGCGCCCTCTATACCAAAACTGAACTATTCCTTTAAAAGGGGATGCTCTTGATGTATATTATTTGTACCCCTACCTTCCAAACCGACTACATGTATGCATTTGCACATCTAGAAGTAAAAAAACAAGTTTAAGGGATAATTCAGTTATGGTTTATTAGAGGGCACTTCGAGAACAATATTTGTGAGATAATGCAAAACTAAGTTTAACATTTAAAGGGCACATAATTCTAAAGGCATCATCAACTTGGTTTGGTCAAAATTGGTCAAAAGCGAGTTCCCATGCAGGACATGTGGGGGAGCGAATTGAACGTAGCCGCGACAATGTTGCCCCTTATTACTAACTCCCTACCATGCCCCTGCTCTGTTGCTATACAGATGAATGCACATTAACAATTGCGCACATATTGATCGTTGCTTGATGCTATGACCAGGGAGGTGGTATCTTTTTTCTTATTATGCCCAGGCTATCCCGTGAACCTAGTCAGCAAGTTTCTCTATTATGGCAAGTATCCCGTTCCGTTTTGGGGGGCACCCTCTAAAGGCCTCCGGGGTGTGATCCTTGGATCACCGGCGTGGTGAAGACGATCTGGGATAAACACATTCACTTTCGTCCCGGAGCATAACGATGACAATTATCCGTATTAGTTCCATGTAGTCACCGAGCAACTTCGGGTGTCTCTGTGTAGCCACCGAGAGCTCCATGTAGCCTACCGAGAGCTCCGTGTAGCTAGCGAGAGCTCCGTTTTGAGACCGGCGTCCTGTGGGGACGAGATTTCACAATGCTGGTGCGCCAAGGATCACGCCGGAGTATACATGGTGAAGCAGGAAACAACATGGAATAACAAGGATGATCTCGGAGCATCGATCCGTGTTGATCCGTGTTGGATCTTTGAATGTGTGAAAGGGGCGCAAGTCAGTAATATTCCTTTAAAATGGGATCTATACACAGAGGAGATTATCTTACCAAGATCCTCACCAAGATAAATCAGTCTGTCGTTCTCCTCTGTAGTCTCAATATACACCATGTGGCTTTGCAATGATACGCAATGCGCATATGCGCATCGTCCCGATGTTTGGTCTCATTAACTGTCAGATAGCAAGACTCATTGCCACTTGTTAAACTGAAATTCCCGAGACAGATGGGACCTATACAAATTTCACGTAAAACCAGTCAATTGTTAGAACACAAAATAATAGAACAAAGATAATTGTATGGACAATACTCTAGGTGATGTGGTTTAATTTGATAAATGTACTCAATATATCAAGATACTGGAAATGTTTGAAAGAGAGAAGGTGGGGGTAGTTTTAAGAATAATTGTAAATAACATCGCTTGTGAAGATACCAGTTTCAACCGTGTTGATAATTTGCTTTGGCCAATTATAGCGTTGATTCCGTTATCATCGCAAGGATATACATAGTTACGCTTCTGTGTTAATAATAAATATTATTATTTGTATGACCAAATTATTTTGTGAAAACATAATAAATGCTGAATTACATTGAATTTCATAATCTTACCACAAACGTTAATACATTACAACATCACCTGTATTATCTTCATAAGTGACGGTCGTCTCACACACGTAAGGCCAACTGTGTAGTCCTGGCAACTCCGCGCTTCCCATTTGCCACCCTTCACAACATTCATGCGAATACAATCGGTTCTGTAAATCAAGCATAATTATTCCGTGTGTCTCAATAAAAAAAAAATGATACATGCAGAAAATGTTGTGGATATAATATACAGACTTGAATTCGTAACTTAGACGAACTAGGTGAAACGTACCGAACTGAAACTGCGATATCTTAGCCAAAATGATGTAGGAAATCATATTGTACAAACAAATTAATTGACCTATATAAAATGCTTTGGCATTGACCTGCATTAATGCATTGACATGAGTTATGACAGATTTAAAGATCCTGTCCAAATATTGCAAGACAAATTTCAAAGTTGCGAGAATATTGTCTTATATAAAAGAACATATCATTCAAGAGCTTGCCTGAAAAAATAGGGCTTGAAACCTCCTTTTCGTGTGGACTCGATTGTAAGAGCTCAACATAATAAATATCGGACCGTAGGTATATATTCTGATTTACGATCGAGCCTTCACCTGTGTATGGTTTCGCTCATGGCTAGCTGTCAGCCCATGTCCGCAAGTTACGGTTATTATCACAAACTCGCATGTAATACGATTGTCATACTTCGCATAACAATATGAACAGAGAAGCACAGCTGCTGCTGACTGCAGTGTCAAACGTGAAACGGGAATTTTCAACGGAAACTGTGTTAATCTTGCCTGGCCTTCCACTCCCGTGGCTATGCGCGAACAGCGCGCGGAATGTGGTAGGTTTTCTACGAACAACGGCGAAAGCAGAGACTAAACAAAATAACCAAGATTCGTAAAACTTACAATGTTTTTGTTCATTCTTTATTTACGAGTCCGTTAATCGTGGCATACAAGTATGAAATGTTGTTTGTAAAAATTAAATAAAAACTTTGCGTGAATAATTACAACATTGTTGTAATAATTATTACGCTAAATCGATTATGCAAATTTATTGGCCGAAATGTAATTCGTTAAAGAGATTGTTTTTTGGTGGTCATAGTCGTGTTTTTATTCGTATAATCAAAATTACAGCGTTGTTCGATCTCAAATTTCATGTAGGTCTTATATTCATCCTCGTCCATCTTCTGGAGACTATTTAGATGAATTTTAAATCGTGGATACTCCCTTTAAAGACGTCCAATGCTTTTTATTTTTTGTATTATTCATGAATGGTTTCTATAGACAATTCAGCGAGGTTACCACCTTTATCAACTTTGGCATTTATTGAATTAGCATTATACACATAATTTCTAATTTGCATATTCTGAAATAAAGTCAGAGGTCAGTTTTTTATCTAGGAATAGTTCAAATGTGATTAAACAATAATTCTAGGGTATTTGGAGGTAATGAATCCATTTCCGGTGCTCATATGCATGTGCCATAGTTAAATCGACGTATCATCATGGCAACCCACATAAATCCAAGATGGCCGCATATGACTTTTTAAAATAAGAAAATGTTATTCGCCCCTTTGACTGCATTTATTTTTATTTTTTTACTGTTAGCGACCGACTAAATTGTGATTCAATTATTCTAGTTGCTAATTCAAATAATTGAAAATAAAAAATTTATATCTCGATCCAAAATAACAACAAGAATGAACTCGTGTATCATAGCATGTGTAATTTGGGGATTAGCCATCTTGGATTTATTGAAAATCATTGATATTCATGAATATGCAAAGTAGATAGAGGCAGCCATCTTTGATTTTAGGTGTTGCCCATATTTATGGCACATGCAAATGCAAATATGCAAAATATCTTAGACTCATTGTATAAATTACTTTTGTACTATTCCTAGATAGAAATTGACCTCTGACCTTATTTAAGAAATAAGTATGCAAATTGGCTACCTATCTTTATAATGCTAATACAAACAAAAAATGCCCAAAGTTGTTAAGGTGACAACCTCGCTGAATTTTCTATAGAAACTATTTAGCAAATGAATAAATAAAACATCCTTGAACGTCTCCAGGTATAATGCACGACATCTATGACCGTCTACAGGACTACTTCCTGCCAAACAAATATGATGATTAAACGATTTGAGAAAACCCCTGCTAGACTCCGAACCTGAGGGTCAAAATCATGAATGTATTACAACAGGGAGGGCAATCTCCCCACCCCTCTTAGACACGCAACTGATTATCGTATGAACTTCTTTTGTGCAAGCTTTTCCATCATAGTGACCCGTATTTTCTTTGAAATGCACAAAACACATTAACCTTTTCATAGAGAGGTTTGTGTTAATTCATAATAAGTTCATCTTACCATGACGAGGATGAAAGAAATTGTACTAGAAAATTCCCTTTGTATTGCTACCACTGTATGTCGATATATGTGTTAAACGGCTCACAATGGATTAATATTGACTGATGTCACTGTATGTGTCAATGGCATACCTTTAGTGTGTGAAGATATGTACCAGTTCGTGTAGGTCAAGTTGGACCCGTCCATCCAGGTGAAAGTGAACGGGTCCCGCAGAGTCAGTCCGATCCAATGCAAGATAGAGTTTGTCGCGTTCCGATTAACTTTACTTAAGTACTCGGCAAGGGCGCTCTGTTCAGCTGACGATGTGATCTCGACTAGCCGAGCGCCCGGGGCCAGGTCCTTGCACGTCGCCTGAGCCTCGTCCCTGCCAAATCTCTCCTCGTCCACGTTACTCACGAAGTAACACGATGAACCGACAGCTTCGAACCGCTCTGACAAACTACACAACAAAAAAACATCAGCAACAACAACACAACAACAACAGCAACACAATTTTGTTAGCGTATAGTCGTGCATGGTCAGCCCAAAGGAGATGGGATTAGGTCGGGGGGGGGGGGGGGGGGGGTGAGGGGGCAGACAGGTTAATGTTTTATACGGGTCAGCCACGAATCGAGCAAATAGTGTCATGTATTGTCTTCATACATTTTTCTTTCTAGGAGGGGGCAATGAAGGGAAGGGAAATATGACATGGGGATGGCTACCTCTGCCTCCATAGATACCCCTCTTCTAATTCATAACACTGTGATAATACCTTAAGTTGAAAAACAGAACATAATAATTTCAATTATTTACGAGGTCTGGCTCCCGGACGACTCCCGGACAAGCCCCAGCTTGTTACATATCAGATACAGGTCAATAGCCCCACGCAGTTCTTGTTGCGCAAGTACGTACTGTGAGGTGAAGACCGTTCTGAACTCAACATACTAAAATCAGGAATGCTGAAATACTTCGTTTTCACTTCCGTGAACTTTACAGAATGGCACCACTAGAAGACTAATCTGCAAACGTTGCCTATGATATTATACCAAACACAACAATCAAAATCAAGTAATTTGTTTAAATTTTTTTTTTTAACAAGTAAACATCGCTTACCAAATGTTCCACTTTCACCAACCACAACCGTCAGGAGGTGAAATAAATGCAATAGGAAATGCGCCTGGAAAGAAACATTGATACAAATGGAATCCTTTCTAACCAGTATCAATGCTCATACCTGTTTACAGTTTCACCCAATGATAACATTTAATGATTAAAAAAAATAATACATATTGAATCATAATGAAAATTTTGCCGCTTTTCTCCTTCTCTTCTTCTTTTCCTTCTTCTCCTCCTTCACCCTTTTCTTCTTCATTCAGTATCTTCTGCTATTCATATTGCCATTCATATTGCACTCTATATTCTAAAGAACTATTTGTATTTAATACAACTGTCATAATCATCATAACCTGTAATAAGTTTATACTATCGCAATCATAATTGCCAACAATTAGACACCATTTACCTATTAAATGTGTCATTAATTGTATCTTTGATTATCATGACATGGTTGCGTTGTCTAGCTAAATCTGATGACATTGCAGGAATATACAGTATATCTTAACAAATTGGTATAGGAATCATTGCTCCAAAACATGCTACTCACCAAGAACCCAGATAAATTCGATTCCATCTTTCTCCGTTGGTGACTCAACCTTCCACTGATTTCGGCCTACTATTTTATTTTTTGATCATCTAACTTGAGGAATGTCTACCGGATGTATGCCGAAATCGAGTTAATTCTTATTTGTAAGCATATGACGTATAAACTGATTTTTAGTATTGCGTCCACATGCAGTTGGTACTTAGGTGGCAACCCCCATGAATGGCAAGAGAAGGGGTAGGATGACCACTCGGGGAAGTCTGCCATGCTTGTACTCCCGAACTAGAGATGACAATTGTTGTAAAATTATGTCATAGTTGTAGATGCACCGGGAATAGGGGATGGGTGTGGGGGGAGGGGGTAGGGGATATGTTGGACTTGAATTCAAGACCAACCCAACCCACCCACCCCCACTCCGCCAGCTGCATGCTCGCCTCTGTCCATGCGGCCAAGTATTATAGTGTGAATCCGTGTACCTCAGGAACATGACGATAATAACTACTACGATGGTTAATCGCCAGGTTTTCATAACGTTTAAGTTGGGAAAATATTTATCTATACATGAAAAATTAGTAGCAGAGCGATTGTTGCAGGATGAAATGAATATTGAAACAATATGTATGATAGAGCATAATAGTGGGCGATAGACCGATAGACCAAACCCTCGGTCTCAATGTGGACGCGTTGACAAATAATAAAGCGTGTTTCTTTTAAAAGAAACGAATGAATGAAATGATCGTGACACCGTATTAAATAAAAGCGACAGGAATCGCATCAATTATTCAAACATTTTCTGTAACCATCTTTTTCATTTTCAGTATGGACAATTTATTGTTTGAACTAGCTTACCATTGTAATGTATTCTTAAAACAATGGGCTTCTATTCAATTCAATTTAATTCAAATATGGTTTATTCATTAAAAATACATATATTGCAGCCGCAGGGCTGAATTGCATATGTGTTTACACAAATAAATTACATACAAAGTTTAACAAAATTGAGAAACGTAAATGATATACATGTATAACTTGTTTCTTAGATAAATACATATAAAATACATTTTAAATAATACGTGTATATGTTTGTAAAACAAAGTTAGACATCAAAACTAATTATGCTAAATATAAAAACGCTAAACATATTGCACGTGTGTAATTGCATTTTAACATAAAGGCTCCAATTGTGATTTTGCATTATATTTAAAGAGAATATTACAAAAAAAGTAATTACAATTACATATCAAATGAATGAAATCATTTCAAGGGGATGATTATATATCCAACTAACTAAACGGTTTTGCAAGCGGTTTCTATAAAAGTAAATCACAAAATGTGGGTACGCCATTCTTTAAATAAATAATACGATATTATCATTATAAATACAAAATAATAAATCAAACTAAATATGTGTATTACTCATATTGTTTTCATTATAATTATCAAGCATATTAAGAAAAATCATAAAAGTAGAATATATCATGAAGCAAATATACGCAGTGTCAATAGACGGAGTAAGACAACCGTTTAAATCGTTATCAAGAATAATTTTTGAAAGGAGTATAATGAAGAGGACTATTATATAAATTCACGGCTATACGTACGCTGACAATACAATTAAAAATTAACGCAATCAAATAATTATTTAAATAACACAACTGTTCTTATGTACAATATAAAAACAAGAGGAGATATCAGACACTATTAAAAAGCCGAATGAGGTATGGTAAAGGGCTGTTTTTCATTCGATTTATTTTGTATTTTATTTCTGGTACTTTTGCTGTTGATCTTATAGAGTTCGTCTGTTGGCAGGCCACGCGGGAATGAATTGTTCGAATTGAGATGTAGTGTCCATGGTTTTCTTGATGAATGTTGTACGGAGCGTTTCCCTGCGTTCTTCTAGGGTCGACAGAGAAATTAGTTCTGTTTCTTCGTATTGCAGGGGCTAGGGTTCTATACCACCTAATAATATTTGAGATCGGAATGACTTTTGATTTCGCCCCGAATAAAATGTAATTATATGTATTATTTACGAGTTTGTAATGATATGCTAAAGTACGGCCATCTCCGACGTTCTGGTTTGCCAAAATACAAGCAGCACTGCATGATTTGTATCATTGGGACCCTTAATACAAGGATATCAATGGGATACGGACCTGAAGGTCTGGAAAGTGTTTCGGACCGCTTTTCAATTTAATCTGTATTATATCCATAACTCTAGGGAGACAATTAGAACAATCAAAAAAACAAATTTCACTCTTCTGTTACCACAAGCCAAACAACAAGGTACAAGAGAAGTATGAACGCTCAAAGTAAGTTTGGTTGTATTTGAAAAGGTTGATGGATCTATTTAATTCTATATTATTACATCAATCAGGAATCAGACCGAAAGGCATATGATGTTCTTTTCGCCTTTTATGCAATAATATTGCCTCACTATCATATATTATATACTGTATATAGAACGACTTCGGACCAGGACCAACATTAAAGTCATAATGATGTTCTTTTCGCCTTTTTATTCCAACAACGAATTGTTGCTCGCAACCATTAACTGTTGCCCTCCAACGGCTTTGGACCGGGACCGAAGGGTATGTCATAATCCTTGTTCGCCTGTTCATAAAATTAAAAAAAACATGAGTTGATGCCTTATCACTATTAACTACATACATTACATCCCTTTGGATACGTCAAGTAATGCCCGGCGCAGACAGAGCCGACTCGACTGGTTGTCATTCCGATCGGCTCAGTTTTCAGTGCCTCGCGACACACATTTTGCCAGTCGAGAGACAGTCGGATGCTAGTTGGGGCCGATTCAACACGATACATCTGCTCCGACCGACCGGGCCCAACTCTAGCCTGATTAAAACCAGTCGGATCGGGTCGAGTCGGCTCTGTCTGCGCCGGGCTTAACGTTCATTTCGCGTTTTTGTACAAGAGTGTATTGTCGGCTCACAACCATAAATGATAACCATTAAATCACTTTCGAGGACTTGTACGAGGAGCGGATCATAATTATATAAATGTATTTGTCAATGCACGGAGAATAGTACCTTTTTTCTTTTCACGGCAAACGAATTAGTTTAGCATACTAAGACACACAGCAAACAACGCTAACAAACACATGCTTCGGTAAAACGTATCGTCATTCATTGGACATAATTCGACATTTAATATCACATCTTGATATTTGTTTTTATTTGTTTTTATTTAGATAATATTGCACATACATGCATGACTACCGATAGTTGACTTCCATATTCAACAGTTATACAATACCTACAAGGGTTATGCACACTATAATACACTAAACCAACCCAAGTCGAAATTCCCATAGGAAACAATCCTATTGGTTTCTATGGGTTTCTATGGGACCAACAGAAACCCATTAAATAAAACCCATATAAACCCATAGAACCTATAGAAACACACAGGACCCATACAAACTCACACCCATAGAAACCCACAAAAACCCCCCACCCATATAAGCCCATAGACACCCATAAAACCAATAGAAACGCACAGCTCCCATAGAAACCAATAGGACCCATAGAAACCCATAAAAACCCACATGACCCATAGAAACCCATATGACCCATAGAAACCCACATGACCCATATAAACCCACAGGACCCATAGAATCCCATAGAACCCATAGAAACCAACAGACCCATATAAACCAATAGAAAATTTACATATTTATGTAAGACTCGTGCATATCATTCATATAACAAAATATGATGTTTATATCTTTGGTATTTGTTTAACACACATATTAACTTTTAATGGTGTGTATTTTAATGAAATAATATATGATCAATTCATTCACCACATTTTCAATTCCTAGATGAGACGTAACATTCCAGAAAACAATATAAAAATGATAGAATATTTTACTACCCAAGGAAAAGTATTTTAACTGCAGATACATTTATCTCAATGTATTGTTCAGATTTAAATTAAATTCTGTAACCCTCTTCTACAAGAGGCAATGCCTTGCTTGCCCTATTGCACTGTCTGCAGAGGTTGATAAGGAAAATAAAAAATTCCTATGGGAATCCTATGGGAATCCTATGGGAAATTCATATGGGAATCATATGGGAAATTACTATGGGAATCTTATGGGAATCTTATGGGCAATTCCTATGGGAATCCTATGGGAATCCTATGGGAATCATATGGGAAATTACTATGGGAATCCTATGGGAAGTTCTATGGGTCCCATAGAAACACTTTATTCCACATATTCCACTTTCCCTATTGAAACCAATAGAAACCAATGGGCCTATGTGTTTCCTATGGCTTTTGGTTCTATGGGAATTTCGACCTCGGAAGTTAAATAAGTTTAAACAACATTAAATACACGTAATATTATGTACAAAGATGTTTTCATTGTATGATAATCAAATTGGTTATAATCTTACTGACGGAATGTCAACTAAAAAAATGACAAAAACAAAGTCACCGAAGAAGAATGCAATTGGAGATGAAATATATTTAAAACTACAATATATGCCCTCCTTGGGCCTGGGAACAAACTTGGGCTTATAAGGTTAAACGCTATAATATCTTGTATTTATTTACTTTTTATCGTGGTAGCCCATACAAGAAAAAGTGATCTCCCATGGGGCCATGCAATGTACTATAGACAAAACAATATAATGTACAGTCTTCTACAATTAAATCAAACTTAAAACAAGTACAAATGAATCAATTGATTTCATGATCGTAGAACGAGCTAATAAATTATGTTCTAAGTCAGATACGTACAAGCATATAGTTCAAATCACCAAACATGGTATAACATATACATTGTGAAGAAGTAATGCTAAATATTAAACTCTTTACTATGCCGAAGGTGCGAAAGTGCCAAATTTTATAGTGCATTATGTACAATCAATCTGCAATTCTGGATATTGGCGATTCTAATTTTTAAAAAAAATTACCTGGATGAAGCTCTTTTTACCGGGATTTATTCCACTACATGATAATTGCATTAGGGTGGTTACCCACAATGCTGCCTATACTTGAATTTAACATCATCAGTAATGATGAAGTGAGATAATCCGTATCAAATTGTAAAACAGCGTAACATGAAAAATATATTTGAACTAACAGGAAATAAAAACAACAACAATTGAATTCTTACATGTACATATCTGAATTCCAAATCTGACGTGGTGTTAGGGATGGCGTGAACCTAAATGAAATAACCAATTATTCTTGTACTATCATAGTACAATTTGGGTCAAACATAATTTTAGTCACTAGAACTTGTAAGTTACTTATCATAACTAACAGTTACAATTCAATGATGCTTAAACAATGGTTTAGTTACAAGGCTGTTTTAAATCAATGCAACAAGAGGGCGCCTCCAGACATTTAACAGTTTAAATAGTTACGTATTCAAATGAAGATTATCAAAACAAGTTAAGAAACATTTTGGTATAATAAAATATGCTGGATGTTTAAATATTTTCTTAAAATGTTGAACAAAAAGTAGTCCCCAACATTTATTTCAATCGGATTATATAGTTCAGGAGTTTCTGTTCCGATTTGATAAAAACAAATTGATTATGACTTTAAAATTGTCTGCTCTTTAAAATTGTACAATAGGGTTTTCATTACCTCACGAAACACTTATTCTCTTAGTGCTCTCTAAACCCAAACTGAGCTATCCCTTTCAGCTCAGGCTGCAAAGCCTTGTCTGAAGGCTACATTTTACATAAAAACACGTGTCAAACCGTGCTGTTTATGCCACGCCCAGCCTTTAATCAGGGAATAGTGAGATTATGTAATATCTCGTATGTTCAGAGTTCACCATAAGTAACGAGTGCGTAGTGATGGGAGCCATAGGTAACCGTCCACTCTGCTTCGCCATTTTACCGGTATCACACACACCATCCGGGTTTTGTCGTAGGCGAACGCGCGGCAATCCCCGAGGTAGATCAGTACTGGTGCAGCGACGAAACTCACGCCGCGTCCGCTCTCCCGAACAGACCCGGATGTGGGGGCGCGATCACGATGCAGCAATTCAAACGTCGTGGAGACGAGGCGAGGAACATACACTCCTTGCAATGATAATGTAAGAAGGCAAGAAGACTGACCCCGAATCCTTTCCAGAATGATTGTTTTTTGTTCATAGAGACATTGGTATGTAATGTAAGATGGGAATATTTTATGATCTCGTTTAATAGTCTATCGTATCCGTTGTGACGGAAACTAATGTGCGTTATATTCTTTCGGATTCAAAATGGTCTAGTGCACATGGCCTTGAATATTAAACAAAAAATCGTGACAATGATCTTGATGACCTAATTATCCACCTGAAGCAACCGCACAACCATTTCTAGAACAAACATTGTACTACCAGTAATTAAGATAATTTTTGGTTCAATCTGTTTTGTATTAGTAAGAACAAATTTAAAGGCCACGTACAAACACGTAACAATTAAGGAATATAATATAAATGTATAACATGCAGAGGTTCTAGTTATCTTGGAGCTTAGGTCCGCGTAATTTTTCAATGCATGGATTAAAATAGTTCATAATCTATCCATTTTATAAATAGAGTACCATGGACTCTAACTTCATGAATAACGACCATGATATTGCATTAAGAATAGGTAGCCTCATTGTTGCATCTAATGAATAGGGACCTTGCTTCACATGTACCTTACATTCATTAAGAATAGTGACATTTTTCATTCACATGAATAGCAACCACTTTCTTCTATTATGAATAGTGATCCCCTAAAATGGTTTGTGAATTTTGAATAGCAACACTCATGAAATATTGACCATATAAAAAACGACGACCCTTATGCATATCGGCGGGGCATTGCACTATAGTTGAATACTGTATAATACATTATCTATACCTTCTGTTTCGCACATGTACGGCCAAGGAGCATCGCAATTGGGTGCTATACCAGGTGTAGTATCTCTTAGAGAAAAACATGCTGTTTGGGCGAGATCATTTCGCCAAAAATTCGAGTAATCTAACGTCTCTCCGGACATCCACTGGAACTTATCCTTTGATGGTCGAGTCAGGCGATCCAAGCATGGTGCGATACTGCAGACAGGAGAGAACGAAACATGTATGGTAACACTAAGATTAATTGGGAATAATTCATCACAGTCATGTGAAAACTCTAACGGGACGACACCCCCCCCCCCCCCCCCCCCCCCCCCCCCCCCCCCCATTCCAAATCCTTGCCCTCTCAACTGGTTTCCCGACGGAAAGTTATGTTCTCTGGAATCTGTAAACTGTAAAAGACGGATGTATTTTTGGCAATTATGTGTTTTTTTACAATACTAATGTATCATAACTTATCTGCATTTTTGTTTTAGTATTCTTTATTACATTATTTATATTCATTTCACATATTTTCATATTTTTCAACAATTCTCATCAGCGGCACAACTTAAATCCGAACTAAAACATGTTGCATGTCAGGCCAGATTTCATTTCATTTTATTTATTCATTTATTTCAGATAAAATACAAGGTAAAAACAAACAGTGTAACAATTGACAGGCATTTGCCTTTGAAGCAGAATGCTTGTTAATGGCAAACCCAAGATGATGATATTAAAATCGAGACTAGAGAAACAAATTATATACATTACTTTAAGCATGGTAAACAAAAAAATTCGAATAAAGTAAGGTTAAACATATTAGCATTTTACATTACACAAAAACAAAACTAACCTGAACAAATATCAAGAACAAGTACAGAAAAACAACAACAACAAAACAGCACAAGACAATACTCAATAGGTAAGCAATTGACGTTTAAACATGTGTTTAAAAGTAATATATTTATGAATATTCTGCAAATCTAATTGAGTTTGTTCCATTCTACGACTCCTTGGTATTTAATTGAGCGCTGTAAGAATGATGAGTTCAATTTGGGTAAGTAACATTTGTCTTTTCCCTTGTATTCAGTCTATGAATCTCCGAGTGCTTTTTAAAGAAATCATTAAGATTTGTCATTCTTATAAATACATGAATGTTAATATTGTGCAAAACTGTAACTCTGGGGCCCATTGCAGAAAGAGATACTATCGATTTTTAGTTTACAATCAATTGTAAATCGGATCATGTATTCCAAATGCGCAAATCTGATTGGCTGTTACGGGCCAATTTTTCTGATTTACAATTAATTGTAACATACATCGATTGTATCCTTTGCTGCCGCCACGGCGCCTAAAACTATCTGCCGTGAAATGCCTTGTCAAATTCAGGAATGTGCACAGGCAGTCAGGACCTCTTTCGCTTTTCCCCTTTCGTGAAAATAGCGGTTTCCCACTATTATCTTATCACTGTCGCTAGATGGCGCATATATCGTGGCGATAGTGCCTTGCGATAAATATTGGTGATCGAAAAAAATTAATTTGTACAGCCATTTTCACATATATGCAGATTTGTTTCCGCCATTCTCACCTTTCGCGTGCTAAGTAAATATTGCCGTCTCTTATCGTGCCGAGCTACACGCCTCTCTCACACGCCTTCTCCTTTTCTCTTGTTATTTCGCACCGTACCAGTTCGTATGCCGTTAAACAGCTGTCCAAGCGCGATCAACCGTTTATTTGAAAAACGAACCCGCATAATCGAGCAAGATTTTCTCTAAAATGTTCAGGCCAGATCATTTAGAAAAAATACACACCATTAGTTCAATTATCAACGATGCTACACATGTTCTATTTAGATGAACTGTCCTGAACATTGGGTGAAAATAAATGTCATTTAATGAATGTATTTGTTGCACAAATATCCCCATTGCCATAACACGTAGAGCCGACCATGACGCAATACTGCGTATCACGTGATAATCACGGAATAGTGTTTTACCGCTATTTTGGCAGATAGCGGTTTTGCGATAGTGGCCCTGACTGGTCAGGTAACGTCATATTAGAACGTGCGAACGTGCCTAGGTTACCCACGGCGTTCCCTGTGCTTGATGTGAGATCTTTAAATATCTTTGAAAAGTGGAATGTAGCAAAGGAATTAATCGTCTTACCAAGATTCTCAGTAAGAGAAACCAGAATGTCGTTCTCCTCTTCAGACTCAATATACACCAAGTGGCTCTGCAATGATACACAGTGTGCATGGGCATCGTCCCGACGTTTGGTCTCGTTAACTGTCAGATAGCAAGACTCGTTGCCGTCTTGAAATACTGAAATTCCGGGGCAGTTAGGACCTATGAAATGTCACGTGATAATAAGTATGATACGTGGCCCATTAAACAGAAGTATCCACTTGTTGGAGACAAATACATATTTAAAGATATTTAACATATTATGATTTGAAAGAGAGAGGGTGGTCTCGAAAGTGAAACACGTGATATAATAAACGCTTTTAAGTTACAACGATATATATATAAACGCTTTAAAGTTACAACAATATAAATACACACTTTATACATCATTTTGGCTGAAACGTGATTTTCTCAGCTCTCCATTATTTTTGAGCTGAGTGGATCCTTATTGTGCGTGGGTCACATATTTTCTTTATTTTAAATTGTTCATATTATCTTTCAATAATTTTAATTTGTTTTTATCTTCGTGAACTTTACTGATTCATTTTTACAAGAATTATTATTCACTGTTTATTATTTAATGATTTCCTGTCGTTAACTTCGCGTTTATTCGTGTATGTATTTATGTATATTTTTGTCTTTATTGATTATAATATGGATTATGCTTCTGTATATTGAAGAGCTATTTCAGAGAGGGGTTATATCCAACTTTTCAACTTTGGAGTATAAAAAGCAGGTTACTTTGTCAATCTTTGTACACATGCCTATGGGGATATGAAAATTGAACTTTCTATATTTTGATTTGAGTGAGTAAATTGTCCTAAAATTTGTATTCTACATAATTACCGTAGCTTATAAATGTACTGATATCGCTACTCAATTTATATATATATATATGAGTATTGTACTTTTTGTTAACAGTTTAATGTTTTGATATATAATATTGATGATACAATTTAGTGCAATGATTTTACATCTAATTTTTCAACTGAATAACGTCATTACCTTCGTTTCGTTATAAGTAACGGCCGTCTCACACAGGTAAGGCTTTTTATTAGTCCTGCAGTTCCTTGAGTCCCACCTGCCCCCCGTCTCTGCATCCATGGAAATGCAATCTGCTCCTGCAAATCAAATATATTTATACCGTGGGTCCCAATTAACATGTACAGGCGGAACATATTTATTTGATTGAATAATTAAAGCGATTATTCTAAAATAATGCCGCCCTATGATCAACTTCGCAC